>JAJOOS010012275.1:0-34765 GCA_029582725.1 Solanum chiquidenum
TAATATATATACACATGAAAACAGAATTTGACCTTATATATACGGTGTAATTTTCCGACGAAGGGGGTTCGGGTGAACCCCCTAACCTCCATGTAGATTCGCCCCTGGGTATAAGACTAACCTATATAAGAAACACTCTAAACTTTACCCTAGAATGAACACACTTCTCACATTCTTTGGTTGATCCCTCTATTCATCTTTCGAATTCAAGAGTGGACAATGAGTTTATTTTAATGGTGATCAATCATTAAAATAGTTAAACAAGAATGTAAGCATAAATCACAAGAAAATCCATCTCATACTAGAAGCAATCTATTACACCATTAATCGTAGCTACAACCCTAGAATAAGGGAATTTAGCTACTCATAGAATAAAATACCATCAAATAATGTTTATGGATCATAAAAGGGTTTACCAAAATGAAGGAGTAGAAGAAAAGCCCTAGAAAGTATTAGCAAAATGGCCCAAATCGAAGTTCTCCCATCTTTTCAAAACTAGATATGATAAAATAATACAACTAGACTATTTATAGTCTGGAATAAAACACGTGACACAATTCTGGTGCCCAGATCCGTGATGCAGACCTGTTCCCTCGCCTCAATTTGTGCACAAAAGGATCCTCTCCGCGACGCGCTCCTAACGCAAACTCCACTAATAAGTGAAATTCATTTTCTGCATGCAAGTTTTAGCTCCACGACGCAGAGCTGCTCTCTCCTAGTGTATTTTTTAGCTTCTTGGCCATTCTCCTTAGCAACTTCGTCTTCTATTTTCCGACCTTTGTCCAGGTGTCCTTTTTAGCTCTTTCTTCTTTACTTTTCAACCTGAAACATCTAATCATATTGGTTAGAGGAAACACAATCAACTGACTCTAAAATTTCAGTTCCGACTAACAAATTGTTCTCAAACTTAGCTATATATATGGGATAAATTGGTTATTAGGCGCATAAATAAGCCTAAGATCAGCTTCTAAATTCGCCGATGCTCTGCACATTTCCAGGAAAGAAATGGCTACTTGAACTATCAACCATCTACGATAAGGAAAGTTGACCAATGTTATCTTTTGATACACAGAAGGTTCATTAGCGACTTGATTGAGGACCCTGTAACTGAGAAATCAAATCAAATGGTTAGGAAATCAAATTAAAGAGAGAAAATTGATTAATACATACATACATTAATTTAACCCTCATTAAATCTTTGAGGGAGTAGGAAGCAATCCTTTCAACGATATCAATTAGTAGTTCCCTCGGAAGGGATTGAATGTAGTTTTTTTTTACTCCTAGTCATTTTCTTCTTCCTTTCCATCTTGGAGAAAATTAAATGAAAGGACCTTTTGTTGTTGTGTTCTTATATAATGCCAGGAATTGTGAAAAGTTGCAACTTCTGAAGACGAAGAGAAGAGAAGAGAAGAGACACAACTTTTGACTTTTCAATGAAAGTACTTATTTTTTTGAAAAAATGGTAAAATATAAAGAGTTGTAATTAAGTTTTTTCTTGAAAATTGTTCCAATGACAGTAATGATTGATTGATGGTTCACACACCTTACACATATTTATTTATTAGAAATATGTTGGAACATATGAATTTTTTGTTGTACTTGTAACACATAATTGACATATGTTGGAGCATATGAAATATTATGTTGTAAGATCTAACACATAATTGATAAATGTTGGAACAAATGCGTTATTTTGTTATATTTGTAACACATAATTGACATATGTTGGAACATATGCAATATTCTGTTGTAAGTAGCAACACATAATTGACATATGTTGTAACAGATGCATCAGTTCAAAATAAATCACACACTTTATTTATTTAAATAATATAACTTAAGTTGATTCAAATTAAGATAAAAAAGATAGGGAACATCATCCTCAAATAAAAAAGAACATTCATTAAAATTCAACAACACTTAAGGAACATTTCGATTTGGGCATGTAGTTCTTTTGTGGCCAAAGTCCCTACATACGGAACACTTATTTTTTCTTGTTGAAAATGATTCACCAACTCCACGGCGTCTCTTATATCTCCTTCTTCCAGGTTTGCTTGGATCAACATATGGAGGAGGTATTTCTCTCTCTATGATATCCAAAGAGACAATTCAAGAATCTTCAGGTGGCACCGGGTGAATTTCCTCACAATATGCCATTATGTATTTTTCCACTGAATAATATGGAGAGGAGTGCTCATAAATCTGATTTCCAAAATCGGCACCATATTGGGATCGAAGCGTTGCCATGGCATGTGGACAAGGTATTTTGTCCAAGTAAAAAATTCTACAAGTACAAGTTCTTCTTTGTAGATCCACCGTAGCAACATCACCATGACCAGTGACACTGAACTTGTAGTTATCGATTTGATGAGCCAACAACTTGTTGCCCGCGTTGACATACTTTGATATGTCTTTTTCAATTGATGGAACAAATCTGTTTGCAGAGTTCACCAGCTCCATACGCCTCTGATGAAATAAAAGTGCAAATCTCTTATTTATTTCATCAAATAGGGCGACAATGAGAAATTCTCTTTCAACATCAAACATAGAATTCACTGACTCCGCGATGTTTGACGTCATAATGTTATATCTACACAAAAAAAAATCTATCAAAACACATAAAATTACAATAAACTCAAACGAGATGGTATAGACAATAATGTACCTATTTTCTGGGTAAAACGCCCTGCTCCATGTGTGGAATCCAATAAGTTCAAGAGTTTCAACCGCCTTTGGTACCAAATCTCTTATTTGATTGAAATGGTCATTGAACTCACATCTATCGTACGCCTTTGCTGCTTTATAAAAATGGGACACTACCTTTAAATTGTGAAAGTGATTTCGAATATTTTCCCTAAGGTGTCTCATGCAACAACCATAATGAGATGCAAGGTAGATTGTCGAAACCATCTTTTGAATAGTTGGATGCCTATTAGAAATAATGCACGACTCATCAGTATCATCTACAAAGCTTCTCATATGTTGAAAAAATATTCATATGAGGCATCACATTCCTTGTCCACAACACAGGAAGCCACTGGAAATATATGATTCTCAGCATCTTGTGCCACTGCTGATAGCAAAACTCCTTCATACTTGCACCTCAAGAATGTCCCATCAACGGCTATTACTTTTATCATTTCTTGAAAACCAGTTATCCATGCGGCATATGATACAAAGAAGTACTTGAACCTCCCATTTTCATTGAGCAATAATGGCATCTTGCTTCCTGAATTTGCAACTTCAAGCATATAACGGTACGCATTAAGCACTGCATACCCGTACTCATGTGTTACCCTAACATTAGAATTAGCATGCTTCATGCCCTTATAAATCTTCCAATAGCTTACCTTACAACCCAATTATGTGCTGAGTTGATTTGACATGTGTTGCTTTCAATTGCACACACAAGTGTACGCGGTCGCACAAGTAATATAGTGGCTCTTAAAAGAACCGGATTATCGAACCCAAAGGACCGGTCAATTAATTATTCTTACTAAATTATATTAATTTTAATTATTTATTTAAGGGGAGGATTTCAAAAGATGAATATATTAACTAAACTAAAAATAAAGATAAAATAACTAGAAAGCAATTAACTAAGAAAAGATAAATGTTTACACAATCAATGATTGAATCGATCTATGATTATGATTTAACTAACAATCATGTTTAACATCAATTTCATCAACTTATTTGATTATCTAGTTATTGATTCACAAGGTTAAATGTATGATCATGGTCTCCCGACCTCTAATCGCTTACGATAAATAACACCCTAACTACATCGTTTAGCGGGAATAGGATGGATTATGAATCGAGCATTATGATTTATTCCTGTATAGTGACCAAACATGGTTTCTAGGTATATCCCTATCCTAGATACAAATTAACCCTAATTATTAAGAGAAAATCATGCTCCTTATATTCCACGTTCTATTCTCTTATTCCTCTCCCGAGTTCAATTCGGACAATATGTTTATTTCAATGATGATCAAGCATCAAAATAGTAATCACAAGAATATAAGAACAACTAATATGATAAATAAATCATGTCGAATCAAAATCACTAAACAATCATCTTGTAAGTAAATATAATCGAAGAACGAGAAATTTTACTCCACATAGACATAGAGCAATTACAACCCATCATTCAAAGAAAAGATGTAAAATAAAATAAAAGAGAAGAAAAGAAGAAACTCTAAATCAAAAGTTAATTTCTACATTCATCTCCCTCCCCTAATAATTTATTCTTATGGACTATTTATAGATGTAGGAAACCCTGAATAAAATAATTGAGTCCAAAACAAATTAGAAACCCAAAACCTAAAAGGATTCCGCGTGAACAGTTGTATCCGTGCGTCTTTCCGACGCTTCAGTGTTGCGTGTCTTCAAATGTTGACACGTGGCCATGCAGTATTTCAATTCAACTCGGATTCTTTGCAACTTTTATATAATATTATTATATTCAATTTAATCTATTAAGCTCCTTCTTGATATCCTTCTTCAACCTTTCATATTTAATTCGTTTTAGCTTCAAATTTCTTTATCTTCACACCAATTTAATCCTACAAATAAAATACACTATTTACCACAATTCATAAAATTCATGCTAAAAAAGGACAAATATAAATAATAAATGTGAGGCAAATAATGATTAAAAATATGTATTTTGGCCTCACATCAACATCCACACTTAAACTTTTGTTCGTCCTCGAGCAAACATTAAAGCTCATCTCAAAATTCAAAACATCAAGTACACTTCTCAATCATTATGCAAGATATCCAAATAACAACAAACCTCTAAACTCCTAACCTCAAAGAAGGACTCTGAACTCATCAAATTTAAGCTTGCTCACCTATTCTCATCAAAGAAAGTTAATAACATCACCTATCTATCATGAAACAAGTGTCCTCATAGGAAGAAATAGTCCACACACTCAAATCAAAAGATTGAATATAAATTAAGGACTTAGCGTCAAAGAACAACTCACACTCAAAAATAAAATTCACATGTATGCACAAAGAACCATAGGCTTGACCATTATGTACATCTCCACTAATTAAGCATGCTTGGATAGAATCAAATAGGACTTTAACGGGTTGTAATGTAGGCTAGGGGACGGATAGGAAAACTATATAATAGTAACTTACACTTTCCTGAGCACTTTGCACTTTAAGACTTTATCACCCATTATTTTCTTCTTTTTATTTTCAGCCCTCTCTTCAACAATTATTTCACAAGTAATTCTCATAATCTCAAGAATGTTTCAATCAATTTTTTTATTTTTTTAAAAAGTTTTCCTTCATAATAGTCACCCTCAACTTACGTATTTTACATGCGTTAAGGTGCATGATGTCCTTTGAAGGACCATGGTCATCATCAAAGTAACTTCTTTTGTTCATCTCTTTTTTTTTCACATCACATTCTTTCAAAGAGGGATTTTAAGCACTTTGTAGCTATCATTGATTATCTTTTCACTCAACCATCCCTTTTTCTTCAGAATTAGCAATTAGAATAAGTCTATGCTATAATGCTCAAGGAAGCAAGGTGCAAAAACTAGGGATTCAACAAAATAGTTTAGGGCAAAATATGGCTACCAACAAAATGATACAGGCTCAAAAGGGTTAACTAGTGATATAATATCTGAAAAGGCTAAAATTTACCAGACAAATCAAAGAAAGCCTATTATCATCTTCTAAACAGCAACACTTTTTATTTCGCTTCAATAACATGCAGGGCAAGTTCTAGACTAGGATGCAAATCATAGAATAAACAAAATCTCACCACTCATGGCACAAGTATCTATCAAGATGGATCAATTCCACTTCTAAGAGAGATAGGATCATAACAAACTATAAAATAGTATAAGCTATATACAAAGTCACAACCATGAACCTAGATGTCAAAGAGTCTACAATTTTTTTTATTAATCAAGCATTCACAAGAAAGTACTACTCAAAATTAGCCCAAATAACAAGTATCACACAAATCAAAAGTGTCTTTTCTTTTCTCTCCAAAAAATTAATAAAAATAAAATTTACTTCCAAAAAAAATTAAAGACACTCGGTTCAAAGGGACTATCCTCAGGAAAAAAACCGAAAACAAAGCCAAGGAACCCATCCTAAAAAAGAAAAGACTCAATAAAACGGTAAAAACTAGGAATTCATTCCCCCACCCCACATTTAGAACATGGCACTGTCCCCAATGCATCAACATAAGTTAATGAGTGAAAGAAAGATTTTTTTTTTGGGTTGGGCTAAGTGTGCTCCTACTCACGAAAAATATTTTTTTTTGTACCAGGTCTGCGACGCGGACTGGATACGGACTTCACCGTCCAGATTTTTTTTTTCATTTTTTTTAACTATATTAAATAAATCTGACGCACACTTTACCCTAACCAAAATATGCGGAAGAATTCACACCCCACACTTGAAAAGATGCTATGTCCCCAAAACATCAATTAGAAATTTTAAAACAAGGGTTACGAAAACTCCCTGGGGCCTCTAGGCATAGCTAGTAACATGTTCTCTTAATTTTCATCAAGGGTCGTCGCCCCACACTTAAGCTCAAACGTGCTCCTTAGCTTCAAATTTTGGATACTCAGACTTCTCCAAAACCTGTACAAACCTCACAAAAAAATGACACTAAAATAAAATAAAAGAAAAGAAGTTACACTATAAATTGGGTTGCCTCCCAATAAGCGCCTAATTTAACGTCGCGGCACGACACAAGTAAGTTCACCACTTTTCTTTCCACTTTGAACTTATGAATTGTACCCCTAACTTTACATCTATTTTTATGCTCCTCTCAAGGGGTGGTGGTATAAAGATAAAAGAACCAAGTAATATATGTCTCATCTTGCACTTCTTGGACCTTATGTGAGGAATATTCGTTTGTCTATGTGGACTAGAAAACCTTAGTATGTAGGAGCCTTGTTCCTCATCTATACAGTTCTCCATTAGTTCAGATGACTCGAATGATACATCATCATCTAAACATAATGTTGAAAAGTGATTTGAATGGGGTCCAATACGTCCCTCTTCCAAACTTACACCAATTGCAACATGCTCAGTTTTATACTCTTTCCCAAATGTGACATCTTCAAGAAAAGTCTGATTGCATTGCATCTCCTCCCGTTTTAGATCATCAATTTGACTTCTGAGTGACTTTTCAGTATCACAAAACTCATAATTGAATTGTTGAGCATCAAACGCAACAACCTTTGCATTCAATTCATTGCGTAAATTCTGAGTATGCAAGAAAAACATATTAACATCTTGAAAGTGCTTCGTTTTTATATATATAAGGCATGACATCACATATATGATTCTCCTACGACACTCTTCATATTCCTCTATTAATTTCCTGCAAGATTTCATACTATCAAAGGTACAAAGATTATTAGCATCATCATGAGAGGGTTTTGGAGTAGGGTAGCAACACACAGTGCAACCGACCCACAACCCCTTACAAAATTCACAGGATAGAGATGGTGCACACAATTCTCCCTCGGGAATATAATTACATTTTTGCCAAAAGTGAGCTCCTTTGCAGTAAGGACAAAGTTTTACCACTTGTGAATAATCCTCATTCTCGTTCATCCCACGAAAAGTATTAATTAGTAAAATAAAAATAAATAAAAATGTATCAAAATAAACAAATAAACAAATAAAAAGAAAAGTATAACCTAGAAGAATAGTTGATTTCTAAGTCCCCGGCAGCGGCGCCAAAAACTTATTGCTTCCAATTGCACACGCAAGTGTATGCGGTCGCACAAGTAATATAGTGCCTCTTAAAAGAACCGAATTATAAAACCCAAAGGACTTGTCAATTAATTATTCTTACTAAATTATATTAATTTTAATTATTTATTTAAGGGGAGGATTTCAAAAGATGAATATATTAACTAAACTAAAATAAAGATAAAATAACTAGAAAGCAATTAACTAAGAAAAGATAGATGTTTACACAATCAATAAATGAATCGACTAGGATTATGATTTAACTAACAATCATGTTTAGCATCAATTTCATCAACTTATTTGATTATCTAGTTATTGATTCACAGGGTTAAATGTATGATCATGGTCTCCCGACCTCTAATCGCCTACGATAAATAACACCCTAACTACATCGTTTAGCGGGAATAGGATGGATTATGTATCGAGCATTATGATTTATTCCTGTATAGTGACCAAACATGGTTTCTAGGTATATCCCTATCCTAGATACAAATTAACCCTAATTATTAAGAGAAAATCATGCTCCTTATATTCCACGTTCTATTCTCTTATTCCTCTCCCGAGTTCAATTCGGACAATATATTTATTTCAATGGTGATCAAGAATCAAAATAGTAATCACAAGAATATAAGAACAACTAATATGATAAATAAATCATGTCGAATCAAAATCACTAAACAATCATCTTGTAAGTAAGTATAATCGATGAATGAGAAGTTTAACTCCACATAGACATAGAGCAATTACAACCCATCATTCAAAGAAAAGATGTAAAATAAAATAAAAGAGAAGAAAAGAAGAAACTCTAAATCAAAAGTTAATTTCTACATTCATCTCCCTCCCCTAATAATTTATTCTTATGGACTATTTATAGATGTAGGAAACCCTGAATAAAATAATTGAGTCCAAAACAAATTAGGAACCCAAAATTTAAAAGGACTCCGCGTGAACAGTTGTATCCGCGCATCTTTTTGCCGCTTCAGTGTTGCGTGTCTTCAAATGTTGACACGTGGCCATGTAGTATTTCAATTCAACTCTGATTCTTTGCAACTTTTATATAATATTTTTATATTCAATTTAATCTATTAGGCTGTCTGCCTGATTTCCTTTTTCAACCTTTCATATTTAATTCGTTTTAGCTCCAAATTTCTTCATCTTCCCACCAATTTAATCCTACAAATAAAATACACTATTTAGCACAATTCATAAAATTTATGCTAAAAAATGACAAATATAAATAATAAATGTGAGACAAATAATGATTAAAAATATGTATTTTGGCCTCACATCAACATGTCTCTTATGGATGGGCATTTACCATTGGGAAACCTATTCTCAATGTACTTACCTATGCCTTTTGCCGTGGCATGAGGATTATGGCTTGTAAGATGCTCTGAACCACACGCATGATACTTTTCATAGATTCTAATGACAAACCTATTGGTACTTGTAAATTTCACAACCCTCAGCAACCAATTGTACTTCGTATATGAATATTTAAAAGAAAACACACTACGAGAATTGAACACTTTTTTCAGTCTAAAATCTTTTTTCACGCAAGTAATTTTCAATGAATTTGTCAGTTCTTCCTTGTTCTTGAATGTCACTTCCTTATAAAAACCGATTTCATCATCTCGAACATTATTCACACGTGATGATTGAGAAGAACATGGAATGTTGCTTCCAACAATAGGTGTAGGAGGATTGTTGCTCTCAAAGTCCGGCACTTCATCTTTTCCAATTTTATCATTGTGATTATTCATGTCCACAACATCAAATTCATCATTTAACATATCTTGTTGGTCTTCTTCTAGATTATGATCCTCCTCGATAGGATTTTCATCCAAGTAAACTCTTAATATGTGCAGTCTCTCTGTTCCTCCCAAATAAACAAGCAAACTAGGCTGATAAGTTATTTTAAAAGATAAAACCTTCTCATTATGAAAAAAAATGGGGAATGTAACTCATGACAAGATTTTTCAGTTGACAATTGTATCCACATTTTTGCATGACTAAATTCCCAAATTCATCATACAAAATATTTCTTTCGACAGTCATCCCTATCGACTCTCTCCGTTTCTTACCATTCTTCCAACGCCAAATGTATCAATTTTTTCTTCTCAACCCATTCACCACGACAATCAATACCTACAAATAATCCCTCCATTTATTATACCTGAAGAAATTAATTAAAAAAACAATTAGTATTAATGAAGAAATGTATAAGTCATATGTTGCAATATATGACTATTCTGCGGTGACATGTAAGCCATATATTGCTACATATAACTGATATATTGTGACAAATAAATTACATGTGATAACATGTGTAAGTTATATGTTGCAACATATGACTATTCTGTTGTGAAATGTAAGTAATATGTTGCTACGTATAACTATTCTACATAAATCACATGTTGTGACAAAATCTATAAGTCATATGTTGCAACAAATGACTATTCTGTGGCGACATGTAAGTCATATGTTGCTACATATAATTGATATGTTGTGACAAATAAATCACATATGGCAACATGTATAAGTTATATGTCGCAATATACGACTATTCTGTTGCAAAATGTAAGTCATATATTGCTACATATGACTAATCTGTTGCGAAATATAAATCACATGTTGTGACAAAATGTATAAGTCATATGTTGCAATATATGACTATTTTGTGACGACATGTAAGTCATATGTTACTACATACAACTGATGTGTTGTGACAAATAAGTCGCAACATATGACTATTCTGTTGCAAAATGTAAGTCTTATGTTGTTACGTATAACTATTCTATTGCGAAACATAAATCACCTATTGTGACAAAATATATAAGTCATATATTACAACATATTACTATTATGTTGCGATTGAAATAACCTTTCTTTTGCTACATAAGACTATAATTTGTTCCAATAGTCAACTGTTACAACATATATAACCATCTGTTTGAGACACGAATGCAAATTATTGAAAAAATTGCAGGTATCCAGATGATGATGAATGATTTCAAAGAACAAAAGAACTGTTAATTTTACTTACCAAAATAATGGTGTGTGAACCCAATCACTTATGAAGTAATTCCAATTGATACAGAATGAAATCTGGTCCACCGATTAGATTAGCTAAATCTGATTCAAGAAGATGAAAAGAAAAAGAAGAAAGCTCAAGGACTAGCAGCCAAGACCAACAATGTACGAAAAGAAGAAGAAGAAGAAGATGAAGAGAACGGGAAGAAAGGCAAGCAAGCAAGTAAGCAAGCAAGAACGAAGCAGAAGAAGAATAAGAAGAGGAATACGATGGGAGGAGGGGGAAAATGTTTTATTTCCCCTTTTGGTACAGCTAGCTGGTGGCCTCCCTCCAGTTTTGGTTCCCACCAAAATTGGTTAAATTAGGTTTTAGTCATTTATCCTTTTACCCCTCATTTAATTCAATGGACCAAACTGCCAACTTATAAACTTAATGGCACTTATGTTACTGCCCCTTTATTTTGACACCTTAATGTCATCTTTAATTCAAAGCCCCTACTTATATTCACTAGGTGACCTTCGCCTCGGGCACATCAATTTTTTACATTTTATTCATATTTTTTTTCTATTTTACAAAAATTCCTTAAATACAAGTCATTTGGATATATAAATTTTATTCAGATACATTAGGTTTGATACATTACGAAAGCTGACTGTTGCACATAATAAGGAAAATAGATGGTTGTTGCGCATAATAAGGAAAATAGATGGTTGTTGCACTTAATAAGGAAAATTAACCTAAAATTGATTCTAATTGCCACAATTCACGCATAAGTAATTGTTATCAATTCATCTCAATCTGTAACAGATTCACAAATTTTAAAATTCAATTTTTCATCATTTTTATCAAGCCGTCATCGCAACTCAAATCGTGAAGAATTCAAATTAGTGGAAAAAATTGGTTGATACAATATGAATATATCGAATTTGTTGAGACATTCAAAAATTTGGGTAAGCAAAATGAGTTATAAAGGTTATAAAATATATTATGTATTGGAGTGGTATTAAAATGTGATTACTATTGTGAGAACCTCAATATTTATGTTTCACCCTTTTCTTCCTCTATGAAGGCATTCACATATAAATATGTACACTCAGTTTTATGAATCAGTCAGTCTAGTTACTACGACCAACAACTATTTGATGCAGTCTGGTCCCGTGGTTTGTTAATTATGTGGCAAGGATTGATGCTAAATGAGAAGTGGTTTTGTCTTTGAAAAGATTGCATGAGTATTAAGTTGATACATTGTGAATATCTCTATTTGTTGAGACATTCAAGAATTCGGAAAAGTGAGGTGAGATATGAACGATATAGAAATGATGAAATAGTTGTTGAACAAAATATTTCTCCTGTGAATGTTGCATCAGCCATTGCAGCTTGGAGATTGATGAGTTGAGAAAAATCTGGAAATTTGATACATTACAAAGACTAGTGTTGCTTTATCCCTATACAATCATTTGATGATCCTCTCGAATTTTATTCAAAATTGTCAAAAAAAAAATTGAGATTCAAAAATTTTCCCGTAGTTCATCGAAGATCCTTTCAATTTTGATTCCAAATTATCGAAAAAATTTGAGATCTGAAATTTTTCTCCTGTTCATTGAAGATCCTTTCATTTTTTATTCAAAATTATCAAAAAAAAATTGAGATTCAAAATTCTTTTCCCAGTTCATCAAAGATCCTTTCAATTTTGATTCATAATTATCGAAACTTTTGAGAAGATACATCATGAATATCTTCGTGAGTCTGTACTTGGTGGTGAAGAAACATGAGCCGGAATTTGTAATGTATCTACTATGCATTGATAGGACACACAAAAAGGTGGAGAAATATTGTGTAGACGATTTTTTGATTTCTGATCTCCAGATGGATATATTATTCATGATTAGAGCTATCAAAATGGGCTTGGCCCGCTAGGCCAGCCAAACCCAACCCTTGAATTAGATGGGGTTGGGCTCAATTTTTTCAGCCCATTTAGGAACGAGGCTTGTTAGCCCAGCCTCACTTGGCCCGCTCTTCTCGTAGGCCCAACCCGCAAGCCTCAGAGGCCAGCCCGCGGCTGTGAATTTTAAAAATATTTATTATATATATTTTAAGTAGTGTTTTACTTGTTAAGAATTTGTCAATAAATAATTTTAAAATACGAATATAAAAATCAAGACTATTTTTTACATATCTTTTACATTTTAGGATCATTAGCCCACTAAATTTTCTTATTAGCCCAAGTCCATTACTCCATTATAACTAAGAATCTTTGACCTCTTTTACTTTTGTTTTTATGCCTAATTTTTCACTTCTCCTTTATTGTCTTGTTTATGAAAATAGTGATCATGTAATGTTTTTTGCTCGAATAAAACTTATGAATGTTGTATCTTGGCTATTATGTATTTGTTTTGTAAATATTCACTGAAGTATGTGTAATTCATCAACGTTCGTATACTTTCTAAGAGGAAAATATTATCCATTTTTTGGTTGAAAGGTCAACCCGTCCCAACCTTTGGCCCGCTCAGGGCTCGGTTGGGCTGTTATTTTATAGGCCTTTCAATTAAAAGGGCCAGTCCGTCCCAACCCATTTAACTCTCTAGCCCGTTAGGGTTGGGTTGGGTTGGGCCAGCCCATTTTGACAGTTCTACTCATGATACGTTGCTATTTTTAAAAATATTTAGTAAATTGTTAAGTACTGTAATCCTACATGATACATTAAAGTATCAAAGGTTGCCTATAAGGTGTTTGGTTTTAGATGTATACATTACCGTGTGGTAGTTACTACGTATCAGATACATGTAGTGTTAATTTTTATGAATGTATCATGACCGAGGTTTTTTGATTTGTTTTTTCGAGATAGATATATTACTCATGATACATTATTATTCCTGAAATATTTAGTATATTGCTAAGTATTGCAATCCTACATATACATTAGAGAAGTAAAGATTGCTTGTAAAGTGTTTGGTATTATATCGAAACATTACTATGTGATTGTTACTAGTATCATATACATGTAGTGTTAGTTTGTATAAATGTATCATTGCAAAAGAATGGGTATTTAGAAGTAATATGTATAAATGTATCATGGCAATTAATGTGTATCAGATACATGTGATTGAAAAATTGTATATCCTATACAATCAAATTGCATATCTTGTATGAAGGAAATCAAATTAAAAATCACTTGATAGAATTGGAAAATATTACTGATACATTATAGATCTTGATATATGGAAAATGATACATTATGCATGACTTACGTATCAAGTACGTTTGAATAGAACATGAAACCCACTAGTCGAATTATCAGTAACATTAGGTTATGTATCAGTATAATAAATACAAATATGATACATTGCATAAAAATCACTAGACGAATTATCACCAACATTAAGTTATGTATCAGTATAATAACTATAAACACGATACATTGTATAAAATCCACTAATCGAAGTATCAACAATATTATGTTATGTATCCATATAATAAGTATAAACATGATACATTGCATAAAACTCACTAGTTGAAGTACCATCAATATTAGGTTATATATAAGTATAATTAATATAAACATGATACATTGCATAAAACATACTCATTGTATCAGAAAGCTAAATTATGAAGCATTTGGTAACAATGGGCGTGATAATCTAGATGCAATTTTTTTTGGAATTTTTTTCCACAATCGATTTAGAGGCAGAAGATAAATCCTTCTTTGACTTTGACTTCTCTAATCTAAGATTCTTCATGAATAATGGATTGTTTGATACAATGAGAACTTGTACCATTAAGAATCAATATAAACGAGATACATTGAAAACTTGTGTCTTTGCTAGAGACGAACGTGATAAGGCATATCCGACTTTTTTTCCTTTTTGAGCATTTTTTCACAATAGATTTAGAAGTCGAAATTCTTCTTCAACTTTAATTTCTCCAACTCCAGATCTTCATGAATAATAGATCGTTTATTTGTTTAGATCTATTTTCAACAAAATCTTCATCGTCACAATCAAAGATACAACATACATTATCTTGAGTAGTTGAAACTAATTGGGTAATCCCAATGCTGAAAGATGGAGCATCATTTGTATGTATCCGAATTTGTAGATGAAAAATCTAAAAAAATTAATATAAACGACGATGATGATGAAATGGAAAGAAAAATGAGTTAAGAAGAACTCTTTCTTGATTAACTTGAAATCAATTAACTGGAAAAAGAAAATATTTAAAATTAAAAAATGTAGTGATAAAAGATAACTAGTGATATAGTGGAGTGATTATAGGCGTGAAAAAGGAAAGAAAATCGTGGAGTTGGAAGATTGGAAATTATGTATCCAAAAAAAGAGAGAATTTGAGAAAAAGAAGGGTTTTCTGTAATTTTTTTAGAATGGTAGGGAATAATAGAAAATAAAGAAAAAAAGATGTGTAGTTAGGTAATTTATCCAATTTTGTGGTTCGTTTCTCTGTGAATTTGCTGGTATGTTAATACCCAACACCAAATTCTATTTAGGTCTCATTTGTTATCATTACATGTCTGAATCGTCCAATCTATGCCCTTGGGTTATTGAACAAAATTCTTTCAATTACTCCATATCCCACTAGAAACGAAAGTAGTATTCAAACTCCCTAGGGCTTGAGAATTGAAAAAACTGAGTTCTAGCTATGTTTCTTACATGTATGATTAATATGCTATCTTTAGATTTGAATAATGAACGATTAAAATGATTTATTTTTAAACATATGAATATGTATAATTGTCATGATCCAAAATCTCATTAGGAACATACCCATCTCGGTAGGCAAAGCCCCTTCCTTGATTAACCATTTAATAAATTAAATAATGCAGAAATTATATAGATAAGTCAACTCAAACTATACCAAGACCTGGCGACACTAGTACAAGTGTAATTATGAATACGAAACAAATTTGAAAACTAAAATAACTGTCTAGAAGAAAATAAGACAGAAAATAATAGTGTCTCTAGAATCTAGTACAACAACAGCTAGGGTGTCAAAATAATATGAAAACCGACTGAACCAAACTGATTTATGTCATTTTTTCAATAATCTGTGAAATTTTATTTAAGTATATAATCGTCCCGAACAATTGAAATAGTCTTTTTAATTTATAAAAAACTAAAAAATTTCTAAACCAAATCGAATTATCTTACGTGTGTATCTAAATATATTTTATATATTAACAATATGTTAAATTCAATATATAAATATATTTTATATATTAACAATATGTTAAATTTAATATACAAATATATTTTATAACATTTTTCAAATATAAGTATAACCTAGGTCCTAGGCATCTAGTGACTGGACGACTTTGGGCATTTGCTCTTTAATTAGTCTTTAAATAATAAAATTTAAAATAAAAAGATACTATAATAAATACTCTATCAGACATTACAACAAAACCTATGCAAGAACTCCTATTAATGTTTAAGATCAAACAATATGGCAACTAGGTTTTACATTCTTGATTTATTGGTAAATAATTGAAGTGTTTCTTCAAAAACATATTTGCAAACGATTTTTTTTTAGTAATAGTATATTTTGAAGTGATATTATAAAAGTAAAAAAAAAACAAAAATTAATTGAACCTTGCTGATATCAGAAAGAAACTGATATGATTGGGATGATTTTTTTTTTAAAAATAATCTAATTTTGGTTATACATTGTAAAATACCCAAAAAATTGGGATGGCATAATTTTTCAAAAATAACCGACCGAACTGTCCCATTGACACCCTCTAGCTATACCCAACACCAAATTTATTTAGGCCTCATTTGTTATCATTAAATGCATGTTTGAATCGTCGGATCTATGCCCTTGAGTTATTGAACAAAATTCTTTCAATTACCCCATCACCCACTAGAAAAGAAAGTAGTATTCAAACTCCCTAGGGTCTAGGGATTGAAAAACCTGAGTTCTAGTTATGTCTCTTGCATGTCCATTAATACGTTATCTTTAGATTTGAATAATAAGTGATTAAAACGATTTATTTTGAATATTTGAATATGTATAATTGTCACGGCCTAAAATCTCAAGGCCTAGAGGGCACCTACCCTCCCTGTAGGCGAACCTCATTCCTTTATTAACCATTTAATAATTTTAATAATGTGTAAATTATATAGATAAGTCAACTCAAACTACCCTAAGACATGAGGATACTAGTACTAGAGCAACTATGAATATGAAACAAGTTTGATAACTAAAATAACTATCTAGAAGGAAATAAGACAGAAAAACGGAGTCTCTAGAATCCAGTACTGCAAAAGAAAAACACAATTCACTCCTGAATTCCAACAATCATATATCTCAATCGCAGCAGAAAGTCAAGTACTGACAGTACTTGGCTCAATTCCTGCACGCAAAAAGGTGCAGCAAGTATAGAGTGAGTATAAAAATATGTGTGCTCAACAAGCTTTGATTATAACCCTTCTTAGAGGCGATAGCGAAGTGTATTCTCAAAAATTATTTTTTCAAAGTATAATTACTTCCTAAAATAAATCACCTCAATCTATCAATTAAAATATATATTGTTCTAATACTATTAGTTACACCACATATGATAACAAAAGATGTCTCAGATGTATCCAGTCAAATCATCTCAACAACTTGACACTCAATCAATATGAAATGCAATATAGATGGAATATAATACAATGCAGTCAGTAGCCAAAAATTGGTATACAAGTGCTTCCTCTGTCAGATAGTCGGGACCCAATGGGACTCATGAGGTCCATAAACTTGTCAGAACCATTTCCCATCAGAACTACAAGACTCACTGGAACCACACACTTCCATCGGTACAATAACACTCACAAAAATTATTTTCCATCGGCACCATACCACTTACCGAAACCATTTCCCATCGACTTTGAATGATGTCACTTGACGAAACCTTTCCCATTTGCATAATAAGAATACGAATCTCACAAATAACTTAATGAATAATATCAACCAATAATTATCATGCAACAATAAGAGTGGTATGAATATGTATGAACAAATATATAATATTAGTTCATCAATCGACCCTACCACTAAGGATCATCAATCACAATCAAGTTTACAAATTTCACATGTCTCAACGATTCAATCATATCACAACTTACGGGATACTATCAACCTGTATTTAATTCCATGTACATTTGCTCATATTATAACACTGGTACCCGTATAAATGCTCGTTATCTCATATATACGGGACCCCTTATTTGTTACCATTATATAAATTTATTTCATAAAACTAACTAACACTTCAAAGAAGAAATAGATCTCTACTTGCCTCAAACCGAAGCTCAAATATTAATTATGAATTTTCCCTTCCATAACACTTATGAACGATCAATTTTTTTTTCAAATGCATAATCTCCATAAGAATACAAATCCAATGACACCCATATTGCTATATTTATTTTTAGCTCAAAAATTGAGTAAAAAAAGTCATATCGAACTTCCAAATTTGAATCTGAGTTTCTCTTCCAGATTATGTTCATCCATACTAAAACAAACTCGCATGTTAAATTTTAGCTAAAATAGATCGTTATTCGACCCACAATTCAAGAGTTTGTTCTAAGAACCCTAGGATTATATTTTCTTAGTTTAGTATAATTTCAACACATTATTACCCTAAAAATATGTTTATAAACTCATAAGACTTTAATGGAAAGAATGAGAATTATTACCTTAACGCTTTATAATGAAATTCCTACTTTCCTCTTCTCTTTTTCCTTTTTTTCTCCTTTTCTTTTTTTTCTTCACTGCGTTTTTGTTTTCTGTTTCTGCAATTTTTTTGTGTTTTTTTTTCTGTTTCGCCGCCAGCCAGTGTTCCTTTTCTAATTTTCCTCATTTACTGTCAATTGGGATTTTCCCTTTATTTTCTTTTCTATTTTCTATTTAATTTTTTCTTATATTTTTTAATAAAAATAAAATAAAATAACATTTAAATAAATTTGAAAATTGTGTCACTTTTCCCCGCAAGTCATAAATCACATGTAAAAGCTAAGAGATTGGGTCAAAATGGATAAAACAAGTAAAATTTACAAAATTACTAGAAGGGTCATTACATCATCTACCACTAAAACACACGTCCGTCCTTGAACATAAAAATAAAGAAAGCGCTTGAACTGTCTAATAAACTATGATATTTATTCCAACTGTTGGACTCAACTTCCCAAGTGGCTTTTTCCATAAGGCAATGCCTTCACCACACCCTTACAAATGTTATGCCTTTGGATATCAAACTAATCTTCATAAACAACATAATTGTAGACTCTTCCTCGAATGACAAATTTTGGTCTAACTACACTAAATCCTATTGAATCACATGAGAACTGTCACCATGATACTTCTTCAACATCAGAACATGAAATGCTGGATGAATATCTAAATAAATCTTGTGGCTTATCCAATATAAAAATGTGACCTCACCAATGCGTCGAAGTACATCAAACAAAACAATGAACCTACTAATAAACTTGTCCTTCCCTAACTTCAGAACACCCTTCATTGGTAGTACTTTTAACAAAGCTTTCTCCCCAACCATGAACTCTAGATCACGAACCTTCTAATCAATATAACTTATTTTTCAACTCTAAACTGTGAGAAGTTATCTAATGAATCTCATAACATATCATTACTCGAAGGTCTGACCTTGAAGGCATCAAACTATTTCAACGAAGAACGACATATCCTACCAAGCAAATCTCAAAAGGAACTGACTATCTAAATGTTTGAGTGTTAACTATTATTATAAGGAACTCCAATACTGATAATAATTAGGCCTATGAACTCCCAAATCGATCACACACATCTATAACACATCCTCTAACACTTGAATAGTTCACTTGGATTGATCATCAATCTGTGGATGAAAAGTTGTTCTAAAATTTATCCTAGTACCCAATTTCTTCTACATAAGCTTTCAAAAATTGAATGTGAACTAATTACCCCGATTTGAAATGATGGGATATGAACACACCATGCAAACATACTATCTCCTGGATATAAATTCCAATCAATCTCTCTACATGTTTGAAGTCTGAATTAGCACAAGGTGAGATGATTTAGTCAATCCATCTAAATAACACCAAAATTCTCAAAAGTTTGTGGGAATCAACTTATGAATCCACTTTTAACTTATGAATCAACTTTTCTTCTCCTCTCAAGGGGCGGTGGTATAAATATAAATGAACCAAGTAATAGATGTCACATCTTGCATTTCTTGACTCTTAAGTGAGGAATATCATATTGTCTACGTGGACAAAAAAACTTTTGGATGTAGGGGCCAAAGCAAGTAATAGAAAAGTGTTTTGAATGAGATTCAAGATGCCTCAACTCCGAAACAACATTTTTTACAATTTCCTTATCAATCAGAGAGTCTGCAATTTCCTCATCAATCAAGCATTCACAAGAAAGTACTACTCAAAATCAGGCCTAAATAACAAGTATCACATAACTAAAAAGGGGTCTTTTCTTTTCTATGAAAATAATAATAAATAAATAAAAATACTTGATTCAAAGGGACTATCCTCAGGTGAAGAACAGAAAAAAAGTCAAGGAACCCATCCTAAAACAAGAATAGACTCAATAAAATAGTAAAAACTAGGAATTCATTCCTCCACCCCACATTTAAAAAGATGCTATGTCCCCAAAGCGTCAAATAAAATTTAAAACAGGGGTTAGAAAAACTTCCTGAGGCCTTTTAGGCCTAGCTAGTAGCATGTTCTCACAATTTTTATCAAGGGTTGTACACACCCACCCTTAAGCTCAAACGTGCAACTTTGCTTCAAATTGTTGGGTACTCGGACTTTCCCTAATCTACAAAAATAACAAACAATGACACTCAAAAATATAAAAAAATTAGAAGCTACACTATAAATTGGGTTGTCTCCCAATAAGCGGCTAATTTAACATTGCGGCACGACACAAATAAATTCACTACTTTTCTTTCCACTTTGAGCTTATCAATCAACTTTTCTTCTCCTCTCAAGGGGGTGTGGTATAAATATAAATGAACCAAGTAATAGATGTCACATCTTGCATTTCTTGGCTCTTAAGTGAGGAGTATCATTTTGTCTACGTGGACAAAAAAACTTTGGGATGTAGGGGCCAAACCAAGTAATAGAAAAGTGTTTTCAATGAGATTCAAGATGGCTCAACTCCAAAACAACATTTTTACAACAATCTCACTTTTGTACTCTTTCTCAACATTGACATTAAGGAATTGTAACACCCCAGATTCGAAAGAGGGAAGCCTAGAAAAATTTCAAAACTTATAGGTGCAATACATGCAGGCCAGCCACGACCCGTGGGTTGAACCACGGACCATAAGTAGGTCCATGGAAAGGCCACCAATAAATTGTCCAGGCCATGGACCACGACTGAACCTACGGATTGTTGATGGGTCCACTATCTGTGGTCTAGGAACTGTTGTTCAGGCCAAAAGTCTCTGACCACCACCAATGAGTGTGCAAGATGGATTGTTGGTCAGTCCACGGTCCGTCAATGGTGGGTCGTGGGTCAGGGTTCGACAGTTAATGTCAGCGGCAATTGGGTCTTTTCGAAATTAATTAGTTCCTATACTATGCCATTTTACCCTTCACTGAGAGCCCTATATAATCTTTTTCAACCCCCAAATTAACCCATTCACTTCATTCTTCCAAAATCACAAAATAAAATCAAATCTCCTCTCCAAATATTTCTCTCTCTAGAAACTTAAAGAAGAAGATTCAACCTAGGGTTTCAAGTTAAGGTCTCAATTCCTCTATTGAAGGCTAGCTTTTGGATTCAAGGTATTATAGTTTTCATTCATGGATTTTTTTCATCCATGGAGTTCCCAAATTGCTATATTTCAAAAGGTAGAATTCCCCAATTGAGTTAGGGTTTTCTTCAATTATCATGGGTTCTTTTCATTATTGATTTAAATGATTGAATTATGATCTCTTATACATAAATTGATTAAATATGATGATTTTCTTATGATGATTTCCCCATGAACCTATGTAATCCCCATGTTTTCAAGTTATGAATCATATGATGTGAGATTTTGGTCTTCAAGGAATAGTTTTATAAAATAAGTATATATTGCAAGCTTTACATGTATTTATGATGAAATCCATATCTAACCCATGTTTTCTAAGTATTGATGATTGAAAGTGGGTTTTGACCTCAAGAGGTAAATTATGGACTTATGCATTTTGTTATAAAATCTATGCATATGTTTTAAGGGTGCTTTGAGATTAAAGTACCAATGATGATGTTGTGTTGTGAAAGGATATTCTCATAAATACATAATAGCATGATGTGAAAGGTTTTCTCACATAGAAAGGATTCTTAGGTTGAAAGACTTTCTCACCTAATTGAATCAAATAGTAAGAGCTATCTTAATGAAACTAGCTTGGATTGGTTGTCCAAGGGCACCTTTCCATGAATAATGAAGTCAAGTAAGAAATGACTATTCCGTGGGATTTATGCTTAGCACCGAGTGGATATTGATGATGGAATGGAAGCTCTCTCATAGTAGAGGCCGAGTTTCTAGAGGCAATCTCATGAGATGGAAGCTCCCCCGTTAGTAGAGGCCGGGTTTCTAGAAGCAATCTTCTTGTCCCTTAATTATGTGCCCCCATAGGTTGATTAGCTAGTGGATCCAGTTAATCTAGAAGTTCATGGTTTTACCTTGGCAAGTAGGAAAACCCTTTTCAAAGTGAGAGACACTAGAGGATCATGTTATAGCTCGCATGGTCTCTATGTCGGTTAAGGATAATTCCCCACAAGTAATAATGAACTAAGGTTACTTCAAGAAGTATTGTATATGAGTTCAAATGATTCAAAGATGAAGTTGGCTTGCATTGACCATGATGTTTTGACTTATGTTTTCTAACTCTTTTATATCATGTTTTAGCTTGGTCAATTACATGTCATGAAATGAAATGTCTCTTTTAGCATGATTTAAATGCTTTTATGCATGGCTATCATACTTGGTACATTGTTTTGTACTAACACATACTCTTGCCTACATTTCCCCAAATGTAGGGTTTGACAGTCAAGATCATCAGTTTCATGGATAGAGGTTGACTTGAGACATTTTCGAGCTTTGGTGAGTCCTCATGCTTGGAGGACAAAGTCTTATTGTTTTTAGTTTATTTCATGTATTTCTCTTTTGGACATTATGTATGGGTTAAGTCCAATTTCATTCTATTGTATTAGATGGCTATGATGAGACAAGTTTTTTAGACTTCCGCTCTGATTTTTAAAAATGTTTTGGACTTGGACTATTGTTTTACTCTTGTTGTTCTATTTCTTATGTTATGAGAGCTAAGTGGCTTGTGTGGAGTCTTTTGGGGTTCTATACTCCATGTTACATCTATCGGGTACCCTTGGGTTGTGACAAAACTTGGTAATCAGAGCATAAGGTTTAGAATGGTCCTAGGATATCTCGTAAGCCCCGTCTAGTAAAGCCTTGTTCATGAATGTGAAGTGCACCACGTTTATGAATAAGAGGCTACATGATGATTAGGAAACTCCACTATAAAGTCTCTCTCATAATCCTTAAGCTACGTTCTTCAGTATATGACGACTCGAAGAGCTTATACTAGAAGGAATATGAGGGAGAATGCGGAACAAGAAGCTCCTCCCCAAGATCCTCAAGTTTCGGTCGTCCTTTGGCCGAGCAAGTGTCGAATGTGGAGTTTAGGGTAGCTTTTCAAGTGTTGGCCCAAGACATGATGGCCCAAAGCCAATAGGGAGGTAGTAGTTCCCGTGAACCAAAATGTGGGTACAACGACTTCAAGAGTGAGGGACTTCACAAGGATTAATCCTCTGGAGTTTCATGCTTCTAAAGTTGAGGAAGATTCTCAAGAGTTTATTGATGAGGTCTATAAGGTTTTGATGATCATGGGAGTTACAGCGGTGGAAAAGGCAGAGTTGGCCGCTGATACACCGTGAGTTTATGGTATTTTGGATGCATTTAACTTAGAAGTTGTGTGTGTCTAGGGCTATATTGTATTAGAAATAATGTTTGCAGGAAATAGGCTCGGAGGCGGTTGATGAAGATGTGGAGCTGAAAAGTGTAGAAGTACCCACCAATGGAGCCACCCACGGACCGTAGGTCCATCGACGGGCCGTGGGTGGTCAGACTTAAGTCTTGGTATTAAAAGTTGAGTTCCAATATTCAACCTACAGAGTACCAGGATGGACCGTAGACCAGTCCACAAACCGTGGGTGAGGCATCGTAGGTGGAACATCAGGGAAGTCTGACAAGTGTGGAACCACGAAACAAGATGACAGTTCGTAGGTCGACCCACTGTCCGTCATGCACGTTCGTCATTGATGATCTGCCAGTTGAAGGTTCCAGTACCTAATGAAAAGTTCTAAGTGTTGAACCACGGAGGGTGACCTACAGACCGTAGGTCGTGTCGTCAACAAAAGCCGCGTCTAAACAACTTATTTCCTTATTTTGTTTCCTTTTTATTTAGGACCTGTTTTCTATAAATATGAGTCATAAACCTCATTTTGGGGGGTTAGACATTATTGTAAACTCTTAGTTTTGGTGTTTTTTGGGAATTAACTTGCAAACTTTAGTAATTTGATTTCCGGATTTCATTTTATAAGATTTTCACTTCGCAATTCAATTGAAGATTTCGGGTTTCATCCATTCTAATTGTAAGTTCATGAATTCTTTCTTCTCAAACATGAATTGTGAACTCTCAAGCATGAGTAGCTAAATCCACAACTAGGGTTGTGGGAATCATGAGCAATTACCAAAGTATGAATAATAATTAAGTAATTCTTGAATAGTGTTTATGCATGTATTGTTAATTCTTTTGCTTAGAAGTCCTTCTAACGAGTGCACGCGTTAGAACTCACCTTGTTGCTACTTGCCAAACCAAGGAGGTAGTTAATGAGAAAAGAATCAGCAACAAAGATTTAGTGGATGCTATCTAATAGTCTAATGTCAATTGGTGCGAGGGTGAAAACTAAGACATACATTGATGTGATGTCTAATCTGGGGTAAAGGTAAGGGTTAGTAAAACATACATCCGTAGCCGAACCAAGGTGCGAGGTGAAATTCCCTATTTGGAGGACCAAGCACATAGGGATACCTAACTTACCAACTTTGCATGTAAAACACTAGGAAAGGATTACTATAATTCGGATTACTGCGTTAAGAGTTTGTGGGGAACACATATACCCTAGTTTCTCTTTCATATTGATAACTCAAAGTTTGAATCTTGCTTGCTTGTTACTTAATCAATAATCTGTTACTTGCTTACAACTCCCCCCCACCCTTTATTTACTTGTCTCGGAAATAGTTTGACTAAACGGATATAATAGTGAGTTAAGTTTAAGTCTGAACCATAATCCTCATGGGATCGACCCTAAACTACAAGTTGGGTTCTTTATTTGACAACGATCGCTTATACTTCTTTAGGGAGGTGTAATTTGAGCGTATCAAATTTTTGTGCCGCTGCCAGAGAATACGACTTTTAGATTAAGTTTAACTACATTATTGAACTTTGGTCAAGTATTTCCTGATTTTACATTTTGTTTTTGTCTTTGTTCTCTACAGGTTTCTACTATAGTGTATGCCAAGTACACGGAGTCGAGGCGAACCATTGATCCCATACGATCCTAAACTAAGCAAGACTTTGAGAAAAATGGAAAATATGGAAGTCCATAATAATCCAATCATAGATGAACATGAAGAATGAGATGAATTGCAACCTCCTGGAGTTGCTAATGTGAACGCTCAGGTTCGTGGTGGTAATCTAATCGGAGAAGTAGTGACGGTACAAAATCCACAAGAACCCAAGTTGCGTGATAATTACAGGGTTGACTTCAATACAATTGAATCAGAAGGGTCCATTGTTCTTCCTCCTCTACCTCCAGGGCATACATTGTGGTAACTAGCAGTCTGATGCAAATGCTTACAGCACAAGGGTTGTTTTCTGGTCTAGCGTCGGAAGATCCACATGGTCACATGGCAAAATTGAGAAGTGTCTGCAAGAATTGTGTGGGGCGACCAAAATTAGACATAAATGTCCTAGGTTTGAGAGTCTTCCCTCTATCATTGACCGGTGATGCTGCGGTGTGGTTTGCTGAGCTTTCACATAATGCAATTCATACATGGGACCAACTGCATAAGTTGTTCATGCCAAAGTATTTCCCAATGTCCAAGAATCTAAATCACAAGGACAAGTTGAATAATTTCATGGTACTACATGGAGAGTCTGTGAGCAGTTCATGGGATAGGCTCACTGCGTTCATCAGTAGTGTTCCGAATCACCGCATAGATGACGAGTCATTGAAGGATTATTTCTACAGAAGGCAGGATGACAATGGAAAGGCTGTGCTAGATACTATTGCTGGAGGATCCTATGGTGAGTGCATTTTTGAGGAGTTCTCTGAAAAATTCGAGAAGATTTCCTGGAACAATAAGGCATGGAGCACTAGAAAAGCTAATACTGGAAGAAGCACGTTCGCTGTCCAAGCTGCACCCGATCAATCTAATGATGACATTCGTGATGAGATGACTCAAATGAGGACATAACTTGGGTTGGTATTGAAGCATGTGAGTGGAAACACAAAAAAGGTGAATGCAGTAAATTACCTAACTAGAACTCCACCACCATCAGTTGAGGAATGCTACTATGAGAAGGATGCATATTTGGTGAATGATCAAACGGGGGGTTTTCGAGCCAACGCCCAAGGTTACAACTTGGATAATTGGCACCAAGTTCAAGGAAACCAAGGTCGGAACTATGGAAACTACAATCGAGAAGAAATCTATGTTTGGGATGGGAACTACAATCATGATAACAACTACAATCGAAACAACTCTGGTAACAAGAATGAGAGAGTTGGGCCCTATGTTCCACCTGGGAACAGGGAATCTGGTAATAGAGAAGCTGCGAGTAGTATGTCACGCATTGAGGATATGATGCAAAAGATGATGAAGAGGTTTGATGCAACTAATGAAAATGTGAAAGAGATGGGAAATGACTTGTCTTGAATTGGTCAAAAAGTTGATGCCCATGTAGTGTCGATCAAGCAACTTGAGCAGCAGTTCAACCAGTTGTCCACCACTTTGAACCCACGTCAGTCTGACTCACTTTCTAGCAACACCATCCATAATCCGAAGAGTGATGGGCATTATATGACAATCACTACTCGAGGAGGTAAACAAACCATTGATCCCCCTATGTCGTAAAAGGTTGAAATTGTGGTAGAAAGAGATGAAGATGAGATTCAGGTTTCTAGAGAGTCTAAAAATGCTACAGAGAAGGAAGCGGAGGTGAACCAAAAAGTTGTTCCCATTCCTAGACCTCCACCTCCATTCCCACAGATATTGGTGAAGAAGACTGAAGAAGGAAAATACTACAGGTTCATAACTATGTTGAAGCAGCTTTCCATCAATGTTCCATTGATAGAAGCTTTGGAGCAAATGCCTGGGTATGTGAAATTTATGAAAGATTTGGTGAGCAAGAAAAGGGCAGTTAATTTTGAAAATGATGAGTGGTTGCAACATTGCAGTTCTATTGCTACTAGGTCACTTGTCCAAAAGAAAGAGGATCTTGGATCTTTCACTATTCCTTGTACCATCGGGATTTTGCACTTTGCGAAAACTTTGTGTGATTTGGGTACTAGCATCAACTTGATGCCGTTGTCCATTTATAAGAAGTTGGGTTTAGGGGCTCCAAAGCCGACTGCGATGCGTCTACTCATGGCCGATAGAACTATGAAGAAGCCCATTGGTGTTCTCCAAGATGTCCTTGTGAAAGTGGAGTCGTTTATTTTTCTAGCGGATTTTGTGATACTTGATTGTGAGGTTGATTTTGAGGGTCCCATCATCTTAGGGAGACCATTCCTTGCTACTGGGCGTGCCTTAGTTGATATGGAAAGAGGACAGATGAAGTTCTAACTGAATAATGAGGAGGTAACTTTTAATATTTGTAGGTCTATGAAGTAGGAAAATAATCTCAAGTCGGTATCAGTGGTGAATCATATTGTGGAGCGAGGTTCTGAAGTGTCTATTGAAGAGAGGTTGGGTGTTGATGCACTGGCAGCGGTACTGATGAATTTTGATGGTGATGGTGATGGTATTGAAAACTATGATGAATTAGTTGCCACACTTGATAGGTTTGAATTCCGTTCCAAACCAAAAAGATTGGAGCTAGATATTAAGAATCGCGACACTCCACCCGTAAAATTGTCTGTGGAAGAGCCTCCAAAATTGGAGCTCAAGGCTTTACTATCTCATTTGAGGTATGTATTCTTGGGGAAATATGCCACTTTACCGGTAATCATTGTTGCATATTTGAGTGGGGAACAAGTAGAGGCGTTGGTTTCTTAGTTGAAGAGGTTCAAACAGGCTATTGGATGGACTATTACGAACATTATTGGGATTCCTACTAGAATTTTTTCTCATAAAATCCAACTCATGATGGACAATAAGCCAAGTATTGAGCACCAAAGGAGACTTAATCAACCTATGCAAGAGGTAGTCATAAAGGAAATCATCAAATGGTTGGATGCTGGAGTCATATACCCCATTGCAGATAGTAGTTTAGTCTGTCATGTTCAGTGTGTACCTAAGAGATGTGGATTACTGTGGTTCCTAATGCGAAAAATGAGGTAGTCCCAATGAGGATAGTGACTGGATGGAGGGTATGCATGGACTACCGTAAGCTAAATGTCTGGACATAAAAAGATCACTTCCCGATGCTGTTCATGGACCAAATGCTGGATCGTCTTGCTGGTAAGGGTTGGTATTGCTTTCTAGAAGAGTATTCGGGCTACAATCAAATCTCCATAGCTCTGGAAGATCATGATAAAACCACCTTCACATGTCCATATGTGACTTTTGCCTTCAAAAGGATGCCATTTGGGTTGTGTAATGCTCGAGGGACTTTTTAGAGGTGCATGATGTCGATATTTTCAGATATGGTGGAGGACGTGATTGAGGTATTTATGGATGATTTCTCTGTGTTAGGTGACTCATTTGATGGTTGTTTGATGCATCTTGCCAAGGTAATGAAACGATGTGAAGAGTGCAATCTTGTGCTCAATTGGGAAAAATGTCGCTTCATGGTGAAAGAAGGTATAATTCTGGGTCATCAGATTTCTGAGAAGGGTATTGAGGTTGATAGAGCTAAAGTTGAGGTAATAGAAAAGGTTCCACCACCTATCTCTGTTAAAGGTGTTAGAAGATTTCTTGGGCATGCAGGTTTTTATCGGAGGTTTATCAAAGATTTCTCAAAAATTGAACACCCATTGTGCAAACTACTCGAAAAGGAGTGTAAGTTTGATTTTGATGATGCTTGTCTGAGAGAATTTGGAGAGTTGAAAGAAAGGTTAGTATCAACACCTATCATTATTTCACCGAATTGGGGGCAATCGTTTGAAGTGATGTGTGATGCGAGTGGGGTGGCACTTGGTGTGTTATTCGTACAGAGGCGAGAGAAAATTCTTCATCCAATTTACTATGCCAACAAAGCTCTGAATGTGGCTCAAAAGAACTATATGGTGTTTGAATAGGAACTCCTTGCTGTGGTTTTCGTATTCGAAAAATTTCGATTCTTCTTGCTTGGTACTAAGGTCATAGTGCATACTGACCATTCTTCATTATCTGATGGTTAAAAAGGATGCAAAACCGAGGTTGATTAGATGGGTATTGTTGATGCAAGAGTTCGATTTTGAGGTGAAAGATAGAACGGGGAAAGAAAATTTGGTTGCCAACTATTTGTCTAGATTGGAGGAAGAAGGTATGCTCAAGTTAGGAGATGGGGCTGAAATTAATGATGCATTCCCAGACGAACATGTATTGGCTGCTTCTTATGATCTTATCCCTTGGTTAGCAGATTTCGCTAACTTCTTGGCAAGCGATTTGGTTCCATTGGATTTGTCATTTCACCAAAGGAAAGAGTTTATGCATGATGTGAAGAAGTTCTTTTGGGACGAGCCTTACTTGTTTCGTATTTGTGATGATGGGATTATTCGTCGCTGTGTGCCAGAGGTTCAGATGATGAGTATACTAGAGGCGTGTCATTCATTACCTGTTGGTGGGCATCATAGTGGTATTCAGACTGCTCATCAAATCTTGCAGTGTGGGTATTACTGGCTTACCATCCACCAAGATGCTCATGATTTCGCCAAGTCTTGTGACCGTTGCCAAAGAAAAAGAGGAATTTCAAAGAAGCAAGAGCTACCTATGAATCCGATATTGGTGATTGAGTTATTTGATGTTTGGGGCCTTGACTTCATGAGTCCATTTGTGAGTTCACATGGATGAAGTATATTCTTGTTGCGGTTGACTATGTATCGAATTAGGTGGAAGCAGTTGCGCTTTCAAACAATGAGGGAAAGAGTGTTACCGCATTCCTCAAAAAGAGTATCTTCTCCAGATTTGGTACACCTAGAGCGATTAGCAGCAATGAAGGTTCTCACTTTTGTAATAAGTTGTTCAAGGAGTTGCTAGAGAAATATGAAGTTCGTCACAATGTAGCTACTCTTTACTATCCGCAGTTTAGTGGGCAAGTTGAGGTGTCAAACAGAGAGATAAAGGGAATCCTCGCAAAGACTGTGAACGCTAACATAACTGATTGGTCAAGAAGGCTTGATGATGCTCCATGGGCCTATCGCACCGCATTCAAGACTCCCATAGGTATGTCCCCCTACCAACTTGTTTATGGGAAGTCATGCCATTTTTTGGTAGAGCTAGAACATAGTGCAATGTGGTCGCTAAAGAAGTTGAATTTGGATTGGGGCGCCACATCGAGTCAAAGATTGAATGACATGAATAAGCTTGATGAGTTTCGCCTAAAAGCATATGAAAGTTCATCCTTGTACAAGGAGAAGATGAAGAAGTATCATGATCAAAAGATTGAAAATCGTGAATTTTTTGTGGGTGATCTGGTGCTTTTGTTCAACTCAAGGTTGTGCTTATTTCCTGGAAAGCTCAAGTGTCACGCAACTATTTCCACATGTAGTGGTCGAGCTCGAGAATAAGGAGGGAACACGGTTCAAAGTGAACGGGCAGAGGATCAAGGTCTACATGTGGAAATTTGAGAGTGTGGAAGAAGTGATTGAGGCCTATTATCTTGATGGAGTCTGAGTAATCAAGGTGTCTGCGTTGTGCCACGGTGTTAAATCAAGCGCTGCTTGGGAGGCAACCTAAGATGTATAATCTAGCCAACTATAGGATTTTCTTACCGATATAAGAGTTTTCTTCTTTTATTTTGATTTTTTTGTCGCTCTTTGGATAGGTGTTTTATGTTTATCTTATTGTTTGATAGATATAGAATAGGGTCCGTATCTAAAAATTGTCTAGAAAATGTAAATAAGAAAGTTCTAATGGTTGATATGTGTGTAGGGACGAAATACAAATTTTACAGAAATAGCTGTGCAGTGGTCTACGGACCCCATCGATGGTTCGTCGGTCAATCCACGGACCGTGAATTGCGTCCGTAGATCCCAGGTAAGCTTCCTAATTTTTCAAAGTGTAGAGTGACCTACAGATCCAACCCACAGTCTATTGGTCGACCCACGGACCGTCAACGGGGTCTCATGGGTCCAAAGTTAGGGTTCTGCCTGACCCGACCAGGACCCCTTTTAATAAAAAACCTTTCATTTCAAAAACATCCCCCACTTCCAAAATTCCCTCTCAACCATTTTATAACCTTCTAAATCCCCAAAATCACTCATAACCCCCCATATCATCCCCCACATCAATTCCACATATCCCATAACTTTCTTTTTCTCTCCCAAATCAATCCCCATGTCCATTCTTCTTCTCCAACGATTCCACAGTCCAGGTTTGGTGTCAAAAGGCTAGTAAAGGTTCAAGGAGTTCATTGCACTAACACACTCACCCACTTTGATTACTTGTAAGGTAAATGATTTCACCCTAACTTTAGATTCACTATTCATTGTTTAAATTATGAAGGCACGAAGGTGGAACTTGACCTTGGGTTGTAAATCTCCTATTTGAATGTTGAATTGTAGTCAAGTTTTGACTTAGGGTTGTTTAATGGATAAGTGTAAAAGTGAATAAATTGAATGATCACAACCTTAAGGATGATGAACTACTAAAATATATGTTGAAATGCATGTATAGGCCTTGTGATTGTGTTTTTAATGAAATATGGCATTGAGTGTGAGTTGAAAGTCTGAAACCTGGCACAGAACTGACCCACAACTTCAACCCACGGGTCGTAGGTCGAGGTCCGTGGACTAGTGGCGCACATAATATTTCTTAAGTGTAGAACCACGGTGTGGACTATGGTCCATCGATCCATCGATCCATCGACAAACCGTTCAGCACATCCGTGGTTCCTATATCAGAGACCCAACTTTGGGTCATCTAACCTACGGAGGGGACCCACGAGCCATCGTGCCATCGACGGACCATAGGTACCTCTCGTGAGTCAACAGTTCAGTTACTGCCTGGAATATTTTTAAATTTTTGTTTGGGTCCGATTCTTGTTCTAAATTTATTTCATGAGTCTTATCGCCTTGTTTTGGTACTAACTAAGCTTCCATAGGTACCATGGCCCCAAGCAAGCTCCAACCTACGCTGCAAAGGGCAAGTCCAAATCCGTTGCTCCTTCCAAATATAAGATCATTAAGGACGACACTGAAGACACCGAGTATATTCCACCCAACACCATGATCTCTCCCACTGCTCCCTTCACTACTCGGAATAGAGCCCAGTAGGTTAGCTCCGACGAGATTACTGCTAGTCTGAGGAGGGGGTCATACAGATCACAGCGCAGCCTGGCTCAGAGTCGCAATCTGACTCTAGTCCTAGTGGCAATACTACTTCTTTGGCAGACACCAATAGCACAGGGGGCAGCCCGATACCCACCAGTGTTGAGCCTACTCCCAAGGCTGATGCCAAAGAAGATGGTGTGTCCCTAGAAAGTATCAGCTTTATAAGAATGGCACGGTGATGAATGAGCACCAGTAGATGACTCAGACTATCACTGAGGAGTACAGGGTCCTTACAGGTAGCCTCTACATTGCACCACCTATTGATGAGCTCTTTTGGCGACACTGATGCGAGTGGATGGCACAGAGCCCTGAGAAATACAATGAGGAGATTGCCAGAGAGTTTTATGCTTTTTGTGATGCCACCATCAGAAATTCCATTTCTAAACAGGCCAAGACCGTAGCTCAGCCTCCACTTCAGTCCGTATCAGTGCGGGGTTGCACAACCAACATCTCAGAGGTCACGATTCACATATTTCTATATGGTCCAACCCACACTCTGCCCCATAATACAAAAAAATATGACTACCAGATGAGCATTATCACGAGCGGTTCCTTCCAGAGAGATACTGATTGGAGGGAGGCTCTTCTGAGGTGGCTGTCACGACACATTACTGCGGATGGGGAGCGTGCTGATTTGGTTCAGATTCCTAGCCTGGGTATTAGGAAGGCTACACTGAGCTTCGCTGCAAAGTTCTTCTGGTTGTTGGTGAGGGACAGACTGTCCCTGACTCAGGCAGACAATGTGGTTACATGGGACTGGATTGTGATGCTGGCAGCCGTTATGGCAGGTTTGGAGATTGATGTTGCCCACATCCTAATTGCGGAGATCCATGAGAGGGCCTTCAAGTCCACCACCACCCTACCTTTCCCGTGTTTGATTTTCCAGCTCTGCAGGGATGCCTCTGTTCCCGTTTGGCATTGTGACTGGTTGCTTGATGCGACCAGGACTTTGGACATTGGCCTCATTCGGGATGAGACCAACCTTGCTGCACCTTGGAGAGAGCCACAAGTTGAGGTACAACCTTTGGGTGATGATCTTTCTGTAGATGTTGAGGATATGTAGGCCGATGACACCACTATTGTGGCCCCTACAACACACACTCAGGCTCCACCATCTTCGGCCACCAGTCAAGCCCCTAGTTCATCCCGATCCACTCCCTCTTCAGGGTCCATTACTATTTCTCTAGCTCGAGTTCAGAAGTTGGAGACACAGATGGCCACTTTGTTTCAACATATGAAGCCATGGATGCAACAATCTATTATGGAGTCTGAGGCAAGGATAGAGTAGATGATGGACTAGAAGGTTTAGGTCTTTCATAAGCGCTTGGATGCCTTTGAGTTGAGAGTCTTGGAGAGGCCAACCCGACCATTGATGTGACCACCTTCCAGCAGGAGTTGGCTAGCCTTCGTGCTGATGTTGCTTCCCTAATTTCCCCTGCTGCTGAGGTACCAGAGTCTGCCCCTGCGGTATCGAGGATGAGGTGGTGATGACTGCTCTTTTCAGCGATACCATGCCGCCACCAGATTCCTCCCGTGCTGCTGGGAAGCACTACTACTCCGACCACACTGCTGAAATTGTGGAGGCTCGACGTTTGAGGGAGTAGGAGTGCCATCAGTTTGAGTAGGCCGAAGGAAATCTATCCTTGATGAGGAGAGAAGACAACAACGGGCCCGGTGAGGTGGATATTGTCCCATCTGGCAGTGTGAGCACTACTGAGGGTTCTATATTAGTTGATGAGAGCGCTACTGATAGAGTTCGTAGAGTTGATCCAGTGAGATTCGGGAAACCGGACCTACTGCTTCTTAAGAGGTCTTCGGCGCATATGCGCCACAGGTTTGCTTTTGATTTTTGTGTATTGGGGACAATTACACCTTATTTTGTTAGGGGTGGGGTAAATGGATTGTGAGGGATTGGGTGAAGTCTGAGTAACCCAACTCATAATTCTCTCTTGGGGTTTTCTTGCATGTGTTCTTTTCCCCCAATATATTATTTTAATTTCTGTTGAACCGGCATGTTTTAGGAATGTATCTGTAGAAGCAAGTAGAAGAATGAAAGCATGATGGCATAATGTCACGACCCAAGCCTAGGGCCTAGACGTGACCGGCGAATGGGGAACCCAAAGGGACCCCAAGCAAGCCTCATAGCGTATCATTACACGTCCTTGGTCGCGGAAGCAATTAAAATGACCATAAGCAATAAGTATAATC
>JAJOOS010012276.1:0-24459 GCA_029582725.1 Solanum chiquidenum
CCATCATTAATTTATATTTATATAACGATAAAATATAATTATAATAAAATAAGAAATATTTTCAGTTTTAATTTTTTCTTGAATTGAAGTAAGATAAAGATTTGCTAATTTAAAAAATATTATTAGAAATAGAATATGTTGAAAAGAAAATAAATAATATATTTATTTGAAAAAATGAGCATTTTTTACCTAAAATAACAATAAGGGCATTTTTGGACCAAACTATAAATGGGGGGCATTTTTGTTCCTTTCACATAGTTTAAGGGCATTTTTTACCCTTTTCCCAATATAAATTGATCTGAAATCTACTTCAAATCCAATAGTGTACTTATAAGTACATAAAAATATATTGAATCAATTCTTTTTAATGAATAGATCCTATTAATTAGAATTATAAATATGTAACTAAAAGTATTTAAATAGAAAAGATACTATGAATCATAAAACTATAATGAAATATATTATCAACCCATACTTTGAATTTGTAAAAGAGTCAATGTAAGACATTCCACACTACTTAAGAATGTCAAAACACATATAGAGAGCGCAAAATCGCAGCATAAAATTTGTCCAAGTTGCTTTTCTTTATGACACTTTTCGCTTCTGAAAGTTAATTTGATTAAACTTTAAAGTTAAATTGGATTAAATTAACTAAATAAAGTTAAATTAAAATTATAGGTATTCAAAAGTATATAAAAGAAAAAAGAATCCAAAAAAATTCGTAAACCTTTTTTTAAAATAAAAAATTCTGGGCAGGGGAGTTGAGGGAAAATGTGGAGAGAATTATAAAAGGAAGCCGATTGTCACCAATAAAGTAAGAGTTAAGTTAAGCCAACCAACCGAACTAGTAAGAGAATTATAAAGGGGGTTTATTTGGCAGAAAGTTATACTTTCTCCGTCCCTAATTACTTGTCCACTTTCCTTTTTTAGTTGTCCCTAATTACTTGGCCATTTTGACAAATCAAGAAAAAACAATTTCTTTTTACCTATTATACCCTCAATTAATTAATTACTTTGAAAAAGGTAGAACTTCTTGAAAATCTTAAGTTTCTAATTCATGCGCTTCCTAATTAATAGGGGTAAAATGATAAACTCACTGTATCAATAAATGTTTTCTTAATAAGTGTGTCAATTCAAAAGTGGACAACTAATTAGGGACAAATGGAGTACCTTTTAAGTATATATAGTAGATATTAAACCTCTCTGGCTTCTTTATGTATCTAGTTTTTCATATTTTGAATCTTTTAATGAAAATTTCGACTTTGTCACTAGAGAGGGATACCAACAGAAAGTGATACTAAGAAATTTATTATTTATTTCCAAAGGGCACACAAAGAGGTGTCATTCCAACAATGAGCAATCCAAAACAAATCACAACCTTGCACCTAACAAGATGTTTAGTGCATACACAAATAGAACATCACAAATGAATATCAAAAACACAAAAGGCAGAGAACCATTTAAGCACAAATGAATCCCTTTGGAACATCCTTGCTACAAACATTAAGAAGTAAGCTAAGTGAAATAGGGATATTAAGGTTAATCCCCAAAATATTAGCCTTAAGTGCAGTGCAAAGACAAGCAGCAGCTTCCAAATCCACAAGATTTCCAATAAGACTACAACATGGTTTCACAGGTGGAGTTCCAAGTGTTACATTTAACAAACCACTAAGCACATTAGCACAAACACCTAATTTTAAGGCATCTTTTGGGCATTTTTCTTCTTTTGAATAAGGAGGAGGGGGGCATGGCTTCGGCGTTGGCTTTGGCTTCGGCTTTGGTTTTGGCTTATGGCAAGTGTTGCATGCACTCACCACAGTGAAGAAAAGGATATTGAATAGAAGAAATAGGGCAAGTGACTTAGCCATCTTAATTAGACTCTTAAAACTTTGTAATTAGCTAAAGAGATGATGAAGAATTAAAATGATGGTTGGATTTTTATAGGCTGCATGAATATGCAAGAAGATTAGAAGAATGATTAGAAAACATTCATGACCCCATGTGTGTAAGCAAGGAATTTTAGCTGGTAGATCTTGGAGGTATATGTCAAGATGGAATTAAATTAATATAGGTAGACATGTTCCTTAGTTTAATTAATTCCAACCTAGTATATTCTAAGCGGTCGTTGGGCAGCTGGATAGAGTTATGCAGGTATTGTTTTGTTTCATCCCTAGGCCTCTATCAATGTTGTCTATACACTTACACTACAACAAAAAATATATTTAGTGGCGACAACTTTACTTTTTAGCAAGCAAAATTTATTGCTGCAATAACATTTAACAACAATTGAGTTAATGCCTTGTATTCAATGTCGCTAAAACCTTTAGTGGTATTTATATAGAATGATGGTTATAAATACCTCATGTTTATTATTGTCGCTAAATCCTATATTTATTGCAGCAGGGTGTATAATATATTTTGAGTGTTAGTATATACTATATAGTAAGAAGTTATTTTCTTTTTTCTAGGTTACTAGTCAATTAACTCTTTAGATAATTACTGGCATTTAACTTTAAATGACTTCATAGTGTAAATTAAATATTTCAATTGGAATCTCAAAACATGACAGGAAATTCCCATGGTACTAAAGTGTTTTACTCAAAAGGAAAGCAAAGGAAATATGTAATTATAATAAGCCCTAGCCGATTCTCTTATATGGAATTCCTATTTTTAGAAGGGAGGCTTGGTGCACAGAATATCCTACGTTCACTTTTTGGAGTACGAATACTAATATTAATGTTTGATTTCACGACTCAAATTTGTGATCTATAAATTGTACGATCGTGGAATTATATAGTTTAATAATCTAGTCACGGGCTTCAGAAGGAGCTAGCAAGTGGGCTTCATCGGTATTAATTAGATTAAGAATATTCTTTTCATGAATGTGGCCAAGATCACTCAGATCAAATTATTGTCGTTGGCATAGTGTTTTCTTGTGTTTTATACCTACTAAACTAGTCTTGTTAATTTATTTAAGAGAAGATTTTGGAAATAGCAAGCATAATTAGACACGATAAGAATCTATATCTATAATTTCAATAATTGCGCTTCATAGCTATAGTTTTGTTTGCTATGGAGGTTGTGGTTGGTATATTTTTACATGTTTGTATATTTCGCTTGCGAATATACAAATAGGGTAAGAATATACAAATTCTGTATTTATACATTTAGGAATTTTTCAAAACTTCGTTTGTATACTTCGCTTGCGAATATACAAATAGGATAATTTATTATGAATTTTTCATAAATCGTATACAAATAGCTAGGGTAAGCATATACAAAATTCTGGATTTATATAATCAGGAACCAAATTATAAAAATTCTGAATTTATAAAAATCAGGCGAAGAACAAAAATAAAGAAAATTATAGCCGCGAATTACAATTTTCTTAAACTATAGCTATAATACATAATATAGGCTAAATGTTTGTTATTTCTCATAATTTTCCCAAAGGATAGTTGGGCATGCAGTGTTTATTGGGCCTAATCTCTGAGTTGGGGATGGGCCAAGTTTAGCATAAAGGTAATATTGGTCGACAAAGTCAAATGTACAACTATACATGTACTGGACAATTTACATTCCCTAACAACAATGGACTTAAACTACATATGATTCTCCTGTAAGAATGGTGATTTTTTTTTCCGTCAAGGATAAGATATAGTCTCTATTGAATTTTGAAATTAAGACTTCAGGATTCTCAATCACTTCATTGATCACTAGGCCACATACTTGTTAGAGTGGGTTTAAAGTCTCACGTTGGTTGGAGAATGGACTTGGACAATTCTCCCCTCATGACCTAGCTTTTGGGGTTGACTTAGGCTCAGGTGTCATATCTTACATGGTATTAGAGCCAGATTCATCCCTGTTTGGACTCTCGGTCCACGCTCCAGTTGGGCTTGAACGTGAAGGATTTTTTAGAGTAGGTTAAAGTCTCACATTGATTGAAGATTGAAGTTATCGTCTTCTTATATAAACTTGAATAATTCTTCCATCATGAATTGGCTTTTAGGGTGTCATATCTTTACGACCCTAGTCCAATAGGGACAAGTAGATCGAATCTGAAGTTAAGAAAGAATGACACAAACTACAAGGCCAATGGGAAGTCACGGGTGTATTTTGTGTACCTATTGGTGTGAGTTGTGATCCCCCCAAAAATCAATAAAATAAACTCCACTAGTACTAACACATTCAACTTTCAAGAAAACTATCTACACAAAGTTTGTCCAAATTAATTTGGGCCAGTAGTTCTCTGCTTTTAAATTATTAGCCACCTTTTATTCCAGGCTAGCATTAGTTCACATGTCTGCAACTTTGCATGCGTGCCAAAATTCTATTCTTCATTTCTTAATTATTTCAAATAGAATTCAAGTTATATATTCTCTTCGATTTCGACTTAATTTATGTGATATACTTTAAATTTTGAGAGTCAAACAAATTTTTAAATGCATTATAAAGATTTTGAATGATCGATTATTATGATTCCAAAAATGTAAATTTGGTTCAACTTTTTTTTAAAGATTCCATGTCGATTTAGTTTCAACAACATACCTAGTGTAATCTCATAAGTGGAACTGTGGATGGTGATGTGTACGCAAACTTAATCCCTACGTACCTTGTGAGGGTTAAGAGTTTGTTTCAAAAGACGTTTGGCTCATTTTCAAGCTAAATTTACGATTAAAATAAAAAAGGTTGACTCTCAAAATTTGAACAGTATCACAAAAATTGGGACAGATTGTATACCATTTGTACAAAATAAATAATAATATACTAATATGTTATCCAAAGGCTCCTCAAAAGATAGAATAACTTGATTTCTTACCCTGATCATGTATATTACTTTGCCACAAATTTGCCTATAAATACACACCTCAACTTCATTATACCCTAAACCTCATAAGCATAGTAGCAATACAAAACATAAGTTAGCTCTACTTTGTCATGGATTCAAAGAGATACTTAGTTACTCTCTTTTTGTTCAACATTCTTTTCTTTAACCTTGTAAGTGGTTGCTGGACTGGTTGTCCCAATCCACCAATTCCTAAACCAAACCCTAACCCTAACCCTTACCCGAACCCGAACCCGAACCCGAACCCGAGCCCATCCAAGGGACATTGCCCTAGAGATGCCCTAAAACTAGGTGTATGTGCCAACGTGTTGAACGGTCCGGTCGGAGCGGTCATTGGGACCCCACCCGACCCGCATTGTTGTATGGTACTAGGTGGACTTTTGGATCTTGAAGCAGCTATTTGTCTTTGCACTGCATTGAAAGCTAATATTCTTGGAATTAACATTAATATTCCAATTGCACTAAGCGTGCTTATTAATACTTGTGGAAAAACACTCCCATCTGATTTTATTTGTGCCTAATAAGCTACAAATGTTTCTCTTTTGGGTCGTGACAAAAAAAAAAAAGTTTTAGCGACTAGACTATTCTTAACGACCCTTAAGTTTGGCGCGAAAAATCATTTGTGACGAATTTTTATCATTTTCTGTGGCGACTAATTAAAGTTGCATTTGTTGTAGTCATGTATGTGAAGTATTTGGAATTTCTATTTTTGTATGTTGAAGTTTTATTTAATTAGGAATAAGCACTTGATGATTTAATTTGTACGAAGGAGTTGTTCTCTATTTTCTTTGTTGACTTGAATTTCTAGTTCACTAATATTTGCTTTTAATTTCTCCTTAACATATATTTTCTTGCTGAGTTTTAAAAATAATTGGGGATTATATATGTAGATTAGTGCACAATACTTGAGGTTCTAATGGTTATTAAGTTAATTTGAGCAGCTTATAAGTACGTAAGAATAAAACCTGACAGAGTGTTGTTCATGTACATATTTAAAATATTTAACTAATAGTTTTGAATGAATTATGGTATAGTGCGATTGATTCTAACACGATAGACGAATTTCGATTAGTCGACCATAAAAGGATAATAATATCTGACAAGACTTGCTGAGATGATAAGTCCTCTTCACCTTCAAACCTAAAATTGTGGGTCACCAAGGGAGCGGGAAAAATATTCCCTTTGTCGACATATTTTTTTTTTCTTTTCATCACAAGATTAAAACTTAGTGAATCGTCATTAACATTTAAAATTGCACCTTTTATTATTTTGATATGATTATTATGATTTTAAAATTAAAGTTGAATGATTTAGTCCATTTAATTTTCGAATGAGGATTAATTTGACTCAGGTGAAAAGTATTGATCCCGATTCTTTCTAATATTTATCATTTTAATATACTAAGTCGATATTAAACTTTTTTCTAATATCACATTTATTAACTACAAGAAGAGATATAGTCAATTAATTACTCATATAAGGTAATTAATTAACTTCTAACTTAAGATAATTTAGTCAAATAATAACTTTTTTATGATTAATCATATTCTTAATTGATTTGACGTAACTTTAAACCACATCCACATAGAAAGAACGAAAAAGGAGTAGCAAACAAATTAAAAGAACAGAGTACTTATAGTTGTGGTCTGAAATTAACCCACCCCCATCCCCCACCCTTCTCTACGACATTTTTAATTAGTAAGTACTCTCTCTGTTCATTTTTATTTGTCATTTTGGACTTTGCACATCACTAATTAAGAAATATATATATGATTTTATCATAATGATCATATTAATTGATGTTTAGAACTATGTCTTGAAAATTAATTTATGAATTAAGTAACAAATGCTAAGAATAAAATGAAAATAATAATAATTATCTTTTCTTGATATATCAAAAGTAAAAAGTAAAATGTTTAGGGCAAATTACAGAAATCACATACTTTTAAGGCAAAATTACAATCTATCCCTTAAAAGTTTATAATTACAGAAATTCCTCGAAACGGATACAATAATATAAGCGCTGATATATTAATCTGATGCGCGAGATACATTAATCGTTAAGTAAGATACATTATATTTTATACATGATACATTAATCTGATGTACATTTTATACATGATACACTATCTGATGCGCGAGATACACTAATCTGATGCGTGAGATACACTAATCTGATGTACATTTTATACATGATACACTATCTGATGCGCGAGATACACTAATCTGATGCACGAGATACACTAATCTGAAGCGTGAAAATGAGGGATTTTGGAGATTTGTAAAACTTATAGGGGATATTAGTAATAAGTAAACTAAAAGGTGATATTTCTGTCATTTTTCCAAATGTTTATGAATGGTCGCACAAACTATGGAGAACGTATATGGTCCAAGTTGCTTTATTTGAGCCCAAATTATTGGACAAGTTTTCTGTTTTCAGAACCAAAAACTTGGAACCCACAATACAAACAATAAAACTATGTACTAATAATTTATGTTAGAATAGTTAGTGTTTGATTGGTTAGTATTTAAGAGGAAGTTTGTGGTAAACTACAAAAAGGTATAAGTGTGTGCCTTTTTAGCACTTATCATCTTGGTTTAGTTATATGAGGAACGTTTGGGAAGGCAATTAAAGTTTGGCCATAAAATTAAGACCAACTTTCACATATAGCAAACACAAAAATCATATTTGTATGCTATAGTTGCGCTCCCTAACAAACATAAATATGTATATTTCGCTATACATATACAAAACAAAGCAGTTGTATATAGTTTGTTTCTGTTTCTGTATACATATACAAAAGACCAATTGTATAATATGTGTTTGTAGAAAGCAAGAAAGAGAGAAAGACAAAAAAGAACTGGGCAGGGGAATATTTGTATTGTATAATTATAAGTGTATAAGACGAAGATATATGTATTTGCATGTGCATATACAATTTTCTCTCGCTTTATACAAACACAAACGCATTTTATACATTTGTGTTTGTATAAAAGCGAGAGAGGCGAGGGAGAGAACGAGAGTGGTGAGCGAGATTCACCAAGAGAGAGGCGAAATAGCAACAGTTTGTTATGGGGTACAATTAAATCAAACTATGTTTATAACATTTAATTTGAATTAATAGTTTGCTATTATATACAATTTTCCCTAAAATTAATAACAAAAAAATGCACTTGGGCCTTGAACAAATAAGTAAGCCCAAAATTATACATTCATAAATAGCTATAGATTGGACCATAATTATAAATAGTAGTTATAATATGTCTAATTACAATTCATAGTAACGATTTTAGAGAGTACAAAGGTTAGCGAGATCTAAAGTGAGAGACGAGTGAGATACAGATAGAAATAAAGGAGAGAATAATTAGTGTATCAGATTTTATGATACATAGATACACTCATACGATTGGTTGTATCAATCTAAGAAGTAGAGAAGATTCAAAAGCGAAAAATAGTTTGATACATATTTTTAGTCTAGAATAGAATGCAAACATTGATCAACATATCAAGAACCCCTAATGGAATATTTTGAAATCAGCGTTAAATCGTATAAAAAAATGAAACAAGAAGCAACAACCATCCTGAAACTATTGAACTTTGAAGGTCAAGAACCACACGTGTACGCAGATAAAAGTAATGTTTTAAGCGGTTTTCACGAGAGTAAGAAGAAAGATTCACACAATGATTTGTAAAGAGGGCGAGAAGGGAATGTGAAAGAAAAGAGAAAACCAAGAGAGGGAGAGAGGGAAGAGAGTGAGGAGTGAGAAATGAGAGGAAACAGATTTCTCATAAAGCCCTATAAGTATAGATATGTTAGATAATATTTTGAAAAGTATCGATAGGTTATGTATATGTAGTAGTTATTCTTGCTTAGTTATGTAGTTTTTTCAGGTCTATTTATTTTAATAAAATACTTTATTATTATTTTATTAAAACGGCCTTAATAGTATTTTTTTTGTTTGAATTAAAGTAGATGATTGTTGTTTTCAAAGGTGCAATTGGGGGAAGAGGTTTTTAAAAGGAATTCAAATTATTTTGGCATCATATAAATTGTAACGAAATTCGACCACAATCTATGCAACTAGCAAGTAGCAACATTACGAAAGACTTAAATTCCTTAAAAACGTAAAAATATTATCAAGTCGTTTTATTACTTTTCAAATTTCTTCAATATTTTCTTACAATTTAACTGAAGAAGTGTCACTTCTTTTTATTTTTTTATTTTCCACTCGATATTTAGAGTCCGCATTGAAGTTTCGATTAATTTATTCAAATCGCACACTGCAGGACTCATTTAGGAATAACACTCCCAACAAAATTTTCTTCATATCCATATTCGAAACCTCTGATTAAAGGTGGAGTAATCCACCAGTACACCACAATCTAGATTATCTTTTTTGGGTGATTTCTTACCTGGAATCTGGAGCCCATATTTGAGCCCCGACTAAATGCAGATCGCGCACTGTAGGGTTCATTCGAAGGGCGCTTCCAACAAGATTTTTTTCATACCCAAATTTTGAACCCAAAACATCTAGTTAAGAATAAAATAGTCTCATCGTTGTACCACAACTCAGGTTAGTTAGTAGTGTCACTTCATTTTAATGGATTGAAAAGGAGAACAAACTCATTTTTTCCGATAATAGTGATATTTATGAGAAAGTTGCCGTTTTGGTTCCTCTATTATTCTTTATGTGCACTTTTAGCCTCTCTATTATCTGATTTTGCACATTTAACTTTGATTTGTTAGACTTGCAATTATTCACCCAAATCTTAAACAGAACTAGCTCATCTCAACACTTAATTATGTAAGCTTACCCATTAATTAATGTCTGTATATAAAATTACTCCTCTTTAATTTTTTAGTGATCAAAATGGCGTATACGTATTTTCGTAGAATTTTGAACTCTTTATATGTATGTCTAAGATTTAAATATTAATTAATAATCTAACAAATAAAATTTAAATAATCTAATAACCTGCTATTCAGCGGAACTAGAACTTCGGCTATGCGATTCAATAAAATTTATAACTTTGACTCAAACTTTGTTTATGCGTTTAAGAATCCACTTATAAAAATATGTATACATGATTTATCAAGAACCTAATATACTATATTCTTTTTAAAAAATCTCTTTTTGACAATAATATGTATAACTTAAATTCCTACTGAGAGTTATAAATATATAGTACGTTCTAAATTCTACTGAAAGTTATACATATATAGTAAGTTCAACTAATTATTACTCCCTAACCTACCTTTTTTTGTTGTCCATTTAAAAAGAATGACTCATTTCTTTTTTGATAACATTTTAGTTTTAGCTTTTCACGTGATATATTTAAGCTCATAAATTGAAATGTCTTCTTTATTTTCTTAAATTACGTATCAAATCAAAGTAGATCATTTTGTTAAGCGGATAGAGTATTACTCCCTCCGTCCACAATTAATTATCATGGTTTCCTTTTTTAGAGTCAAACTATAAGAACTTTGACCAACATTTTACGATGTATATTTTCATCATATTGATATGCAAAAAATTGCAATTTATAGTACATTTCGTATAGTTTTTGAATATCTAATTTTTTTTAAAAAAAAAATCGAATTAACGTAATCTAATTTAACTTTAAAAATTAGTCAAATTGACTTTCGAAACGCGCACCATGACAAATAAAAGTGAATAGAGGGAGTAATTAATAATAATAAGACTAAGATAGGAGTAATTAGTCGGTAGTACCTTAATGGTGACGGCATATATAAATATGAGTTGTATATGGTCAAATAATATAATCTTTACTAATTATATAATTAATCATGACAATAATTAAATTAATTTCCCCTTTAAATGTAGAACAACTTTCACATATAGCAAATACAAAATTCATATTTGTATGTTATATCAAAGTTTACATAATTGCACTCCATAGCAAACATGTTATGACTAGGCTATTTCGCTTTACATATATACAAAAGAAGCAATTGTATAATTCGCTGGCTCCTCTTCATATTTGTATAATTTCGCTGGCAGGCCATTTGTATAAATTGTTATTAGCCTCTCGTTTGTATAAATCGTTGAGAGTCTCTCAATTTAATTTTATGTATTTATATATCTGTATAAAATTTGAATTTGTATACAATTGAATCGAAATAAAACGTTTGTATATCAAATATTGTTCTCTCTCGCTTTATACAAATATAAATTATACATTGTATTTTGTATAATCTGTGTTTGTATAAAGCCAGAAAGAGAGAAAGGCAAAAGAGAACTGGACAGAGGAATATTTATATTGTATAATTATAAATGTATAGGACGAAGATATATGTATTTGCATGTGTATATACAATTTTCTCTCGCTTTATACAAACAGAAACACAATTTATACATTTCTATTTGTATAAAGCGAGAGAGGCGAGTGACAGAGAGAGAGAGAGAGCGAGAGAGGGAGAGTGGCGAGCGAGAATTTGAGGGAGAGAAGCGATTGACAAATAATTTGCTACAAGGCACAATTAAATTAAAATGTGGTTTTACCATTTAATTTGAATTAATAGTTTGTCATTATGTACAATTTTCCCTTTTAAGTGTACCCAATGCAAGAAGACAATTGTAATTAGTAGTATCCATAAAACCACCTCCCTCCTTTCTGTTGGCTCTCATGGTTTATAAATTAATACTTAAACCCCACTCCCACCCCCACCCCTCTCCATGTATATTTTGTATGTATATGTATGTATCACACCCCGTGAATGAATCTACATCAAGGATAATATTTTGTTCTATTATTTGTATGATTTTTTCTCTTTCCCATAGATGTGTAGGCCTTTTTGGTCCCTATTGCAATCGTTTATTTCTAGTGGATAATATTTATCTACGAGTACAAGCAACTTGTTAACTAAACTACATGATTATTCAGTTTTAGATTGAATTTAATTCATGACAAACATAATTAATTAAAGACTGTGCCAAAGCTGCCATAATTTGTTTTTACGTTCTTGAATTTGTACTCCTAATAGGGATCGGAATCAAAAGGGCAACAAATTTTTTCAAAAATTCCAAAAGGGCAACTCAATTAATTATGAAACCAAAAGGACAACAATTTATAACGGCGTCTAAATCAGGTTTTCTAAAACGAGGCGTGAAATCCTATGAGCCTTACAAGGCGCAACAGCCTTTTAGCCTTGTAAGGCTCAGACGCCCATGAGCCTTACAAGGCGCAAGGCTGTCAGCGCCTTGCAGACTGTTTTTTAAAAGAAAAAATAAAAAATTGTGTTTTATTTTCTTGTTTGTTATAAGTCTAATAATAATAATAATACATAGTTGTTGATATAATGCATATAAAACTAAACGTTTTGAAAAAAATAATAAAAAACTCACAAGGCTACTTGCCCCTTGAGCCTTGTAAGTTCTTACACATTTTCACTCTCACGTGAAACTTCAATGTAACACTATAGTTTTGCGTGATTTATTTTTACAGTGTTGAATTAAATCAACATTGTACAAGTTTCACGCGGTATATATTTCAATGAAAATAAAAAATAAAATACTTCAATTAGAAGTCAAAAACTATTAGATAAAGTGATAAAAATATAGTTTAAAAAATACTATATTAAAATAACAAACAAACAAAATTTTAAAAAAAAATAATTAAAAACTATTACATTATAAAAATCAAAAACTAAAAGTTTTGAAAAAAATATATAAATAGTTTTTAAATGTATTTTTCTTTTCAAAACGTTTAGTTTTTTATTTTTATATGTATAGTTTTTTTTTCAAAACGTTTAGTTTTATATGCATCATATCAACAACTATGTATTATTATTATTATTATTATTATTATTATTATTAGACTTATAACAAACAAGAAAATAAAGCGCAAATTTTTAATTTTTTTTAAAACACAGCCTGCAAGGCGCTGACAGCCTTACGCCTTGTAAGGCTCATGGGCGACTGAGCCTTACAAGGCTAAAAGGTTGTCACGCCTTGTAAGGCTCATAGGATTTCGCGCCTCGTTTTAGAAAACCTGATTTAGACGCCGTTACAAATTGTTGCCCTTTTGGCTTCATAACTAATTGAGTTGCCCTTTTGAAATTTTCAAAAAAAATTGTTGCCCTTTTGGTTCCGGACTCCTAATATATTTATATATTTATCAAATGCGTAGTCAGAATTTAAAATTTATGGGTTCAGAATTTTTGTTTATAAAGTTATTAAGAATATATATTCAATAAACTTTTTAACACAAATACAAATTTTGATCCAAAAGCTATACGTATACTCGATTTCGTTGAGCATGTATGCCACGCTCTAGATCCGCCCTTGTTAGGTTTATTTTACCTATTTTTACGGTCAAAGAAAGCTTATATTATAGCAATATAAGTACATCGTATGCCTAAAGGAATGTAAAATGGCATTTGCAAGGCAATTGGGAACAGAACCCCTAAAGATATTTTTTGCTTTTTATTAATTTTTATGGTGTAGCAATCCAAATATTAGTCGATGAATGTATAATATATATATATAATTATATTTGACTAGCAAACATTTTTTTGTACGATAAATTAAATTAGTTTGACTTGCGCTTTTTTCATTTGTTTATTTTTTAAAATTTTCATTTCAACTTGTATATTTTGCTTTGAATGCTACCATTGACTTTACGAAAGAAGTGTTTATTTGTTGTTGAATTATTTGATATGCAATAATGCATAATTATTTTATAAAGTTAGTACAAAAAATATCTTAATAAGTATGTTTGGGATGAGGAGTCATGCTTCTGATGGCCCATCATGAGTGTAGGCCCACTCCATTTAGGGCCCATGAACAGAAAATTTGGTGCAACTTGGGCTTACACTAGGCTGGCTGTCGTTATACTGTAAAAATTGTGCAAGTTGCCACTTGTTAAATGAGAAACTTTCACAAATAACCACTATAATAAATTTAATTATGCTTCATAGCTATAGTTTGCATATTTACGGGTTGTAGCTATAGTTTAAGCTGCCTCATTTGTATAATTCGCGGATTTGTATAATTCGCAGGTTTGTATAATTCACGGGTACATTTGTATAAATTCGAAATATTTCGAATTTATACAATTACAAACATCAAAAGTGCAAATAGTTATACAAATTTTGAATTATACAAAAGCTATACAAATTATATTATACAAATTCTGAATTATACAAATGCGCGAATTATACAGAACTAAAAAGCTAAGCTGTGTAATTATAGCTAAAAGTAAGTTGCGAATTATAATTAAGATAAACTATAGCTATATTAAGTAATTAACTAGTATATGTTTTCTTATACGCGTAATTTTCCCTTGTTAAATTGCAAAAGCTTCACGGGACAATCTGTTTTGGTATCGTCATTTAACTCATCTGAAGTTATCACAAAATGAGTAGACATGCAAGGAAATAATCAAAAAGGCAAGCACAAGTTAAACGAAAACGGTAAAATCGATATCCATGCACTTTCCTTTATTAAATTTGAAATTTCAAGATTGTCGTTATTTTTTAGTTATAAGAACTGAAAAATGGTTATTTGTGAATATTTCCCATCACCAAGGTCTAACACATTTATTCAACAAAAAGTAACAAATACATATATGCTATCTTTTCATTCATTTAATTTTGACATAATTTAAACAAGGAAATATGCAAGATTCAACTATGTACTCCCTCTGTCCCAATTTATATGACACCTTTTATGTCTTGAGAGTCAAACAGTTTAAGTTTGACCAAAAATTTGCGCATGAAATCTTCAATTTTTTTGAAATGAAATTTATATATTTGTAAACTACGTAAAAGTACTATGAGTCACAATAATTGATAATTCAAAATGTTTAAAAGATTTATGAAAAATTTACAGTCAAATATAGACTTGTTTGACTCTTTAAATCCGAAAAGTGACATATCAAATGGGACGGAGGGAGTAACAAGTAGCCAATTAAGAGGGCATTGAAAAAAAATGTGACATCGCAGTTCGATTTTAATCTATTTTGTCACTTGGTTGTTTCCATTGGCCTTTTGGGACAAAATACAAATTTATATTTATTGCTTATTTTGACAATAATTCCATTTGACTGTGACAATATATAGCTTAGCTATAGCTACTATAGTCTACAGGGATACATGAAGTGTGAACTAGTTGATGATATCAAAAAGTCATGAGATGACATCAAAACCTAAATAAACATGAAATTGAAGCAACGGTCTCGAGGCACCACCAATACGGTGGAATGGATAGAATTTCTTCACTAGTCGGGAAACCTAGTGCATTAGCTATCATCATGACTTCGTCCCAACATAATAATTATGCCTATTAAATGAATACAAAAAATAGATTTCAAACTCAGTAAATCAAATGAATTATGGTTGAATATCTTAGTGTATTTTCAAGCGAAAGGATTTAAATTTTGATAAGCCTAGAAATGGAGTAACCTCTTATAATAAACTCTATGGAATGGCGCTCTAATGTAAATATACGAAACCTGGGCCTAACTCAACCGCAAAAGGTAGCTCATGAGGTAAAGATTGTACAAATCCATATAAGCAGATCGACAGTCCATTCCCAGCCAATTTGGGACTTTTACCCACTCTAACACCCTCCTTCACGTCCAGGCCTAATTGGAGCATGGACCGGGAATGAACATGACTCTAATACCATATAAAGATATGACACTTAGGTCTAACTCAATCTCAAAAGCTAACTCATGAGGAGGATAGACAAAGTCCATATAAGCAGACCGTCAATCCATTACCCAACTAATATAGAACTTTTATCCACTCTAATACCTAGACAACGTGAATTTGCATTAGTCGAGTCAATAAATTCACAATAACACATGTATAGTCACAAGAAAAGAAAGGTCTCCATGCTTCTTCTTCTTTTTGGTGAAGTTGAAAGAAAGTTGTCTTGTCATAGACCCACAGTGAGTATAAGTAAACGGTGTAAGATGCAAATTGACATAAATTGACAAATTTTGGCATACGACATATTGTCTCGTGGCACAAAGTCTTTAAGAGTAAACACAAAAAGGTGGATGAAGAAATTTTAGTTACAATGCAAGTTGTATACAATGAAGACGACTATGTCAATTTTGGAATCTGATTCTTTTATAGTCACAATAATTCAAGCCAACCCAAAGGGCCACATTAGATTTTTTGCTATTAACTTATACAACGTCATCTTCCTAAGCAGGGGACTATTGTGATCAGTAAACTTGTTGTATACCAAAATTTCTGACATGTATATTTTTGGCATTACTGTTTAACGCATAAAACTTTTCATGTGTATATGCTAGCTTCATATATCCAGACGTGACAAAATTAGTTCATGAAAATATGACTCGACCAATTTACTTAAGTTTAAGCGGATAAATGATTAGTACATGTTTGTATATTTATTAGCTCTATCCATTTTTTTGACATGTGTAATTGAGCACATCTAAAAATTGGGCTTATTTGGACTAAAAAGTTGAGATGTTATATATGTTATTTTACTCTTTTTATTTTGTTAATTAAATAAATAAAGGAAGTCAAAATTTTGGTAAGAGTTGGGTCAGTTGGGATTATGATTCATTAATTTGTTCATCTTGATTCTGTCTATTTCAATCGAAGTGATATATATTTGAATGAGTTAATGATTTGCCGACCATTTGTTAACTTAATCTATTTTAACTGGCTCAAATTCTATATATCCTATCCATTTCACATTGCTAGCTTACTCCAACACCCCATTACATTGTTGCATGAAATTTGTTTTTACTACTTGACTAAAATTTAATTACTTTGATGTTCCATAATAGATAGCCGGACAAAAAGAATCCTAGAAAAGTAAGTATTTGCAATTCATTTTTATTTTTTTAAATGATTCTTCTTTTACTCAGAATACTAATCTTACCATATTAATTAATTAAACTCATAATCAAAATTTTGTTATCTTTTATTTAATTTATTATGTAAACACATAAGTACGTAGTGTTGTAACTAATTATATTTTTACGAAGAGCAAAAATTAACAATTGCCACTAATTAAGAAGAAAAAACTCGAACATGGCCATGAATGCTATAAAAGGAAAGCAACAATTTTATTCTATTTAAAAAAAAAGGGAAGTGGGCCTTTGGATCAAAATATTGAAATTAAAATTGAAAAGTGTGAAGAGGAAATTCGAAAATGTTTCAATGAGGCAAACATAGAATTACATTATAGATCATGATGAAAAAAAACACATTTTCAATTCTATGATTACCTAAATAAACATAAAAAGGACTAATCATACATGATACATACAAAACTCTCAATCAGAAATGGTCAAAATAATAATTCATAACAGCAAGTTGTTAATTACTAGATTAAATAATGTTGCAAAAAATTAATTAAATAAATGGAGAGACAAATTACAATGTTTATGTGTTGCAGAATGAGGTTAGAGGGAGACAAGATGCGTAGTGCAAGCCAATTATTCTACTAATGACCTGCCTAAGATGATACTTTCATATATACAGGCATACAGCAAAACATTTGTGCTTACAAATCCAAAATTAATTAATACTTCATTATTATTTTTAATCAATTCTACACTTATTATTAAATAATACTCCAAAACATAATTAATAAAGTTAATTTAGTATGTAAATATCTAATAAATATTTTCGTAAGAGGTGTGTCTTGTTCTGTTTCTATCTGTTGTTTTTTGTATTTCCATTATTTATTTTTTTAACTTTGGACGAGGGTCTATCGGAAACAACCTATGTATCTATAAAGTAAAGGTTAAATCTGCATTCACTTTATTCTTATCCTCAGACTCCATTTTGTGGGACTATAGTGGATATATTGTTATTATGTGTTGAGTCAATATGAATCAAGTGAAATAAAACGTTGAGAGTATTAAAATATAATATTATGGTTGCCCTTTCAGCTTCTCAAATGGATAGAGTCCATTCATAATAGTTGGAGTTAATAATTAATTAATTACTTGTCATTTAATTAAGGTTAATGAATTATTCTCTATAATATAATTACCATCGAGCTAACTCACGTGAAAACAACTCTTCTCTCAAAATCTCACGTGCATTAGTTTGATAAACCAAAATCTTGATTATTGTGATATACAATGGTGATTAAAGCGTCCCAAAACCGACCATCAAGAGCAAAAACTAACCTTTATAATTAACGAGTTTAATCTTTAAAGTTCTTATAACTGAATATAAATATTAAGATTCGTGTAAAAAATACTGAAAATCTGTATTTTATATGTCTAATTTTTACCATAAAATTAAATATAATTGTAACCTATTGTCATGGAGGTTAGAAAATAAATGTGAATTATTTTGCCAACTCGACTAATATTATGACGAGGGTGTTTGGATTGGCTTAAAAATTGGTCAAACATACTTTTAAGTCAGTTATTGACTTCTGAAAGTGTTTTGCAAATATAAAAAATAACTTAAAATAAGTTAAAAATGACTTAAAATATGTTGAGAAGTGTTTGGCAAGATAAAAAATGACTTAAAATAAGTCAAAAATCAAAAGTAGGTCTCCCCTACTTTTTATTTTTTGACTTATTTTAAGTCATTTCAGTTTGATTTTTTTTTTAACTCATCCCTAGGAGCTCCCACCCCTTTTTGCTTGATTGGTGACTCGAACTCGCAACCTTCGGGTTGAAAGTGAGGGTGCTTACCATTCGAGCAACTCCCTCAGTTTGACTTTTTATTTTTGACTCAAAAGCTATTTTTTTTTTAAGTCAATCCAAATGAGCCTTAGTTAACAACTAGTACCACATATTAACAGTGACTTGAAGAGTAAGGTAGTCAGCAATTGACTTAAAGTAATCTAATATGACTTTATAACCACAAGAATTGGCTTCTTATTGGTCCTACAGAAACAAAACAAAAAATAGAGAAAATAAAATTTACTAATTAAAATTATAAATTAAAGTTCTTTTGTATGTAAATTGACTTACGTGTGGTGAAATGCAAAGCGGCCTTAATTTAATTAAATATGATAAGCAGCTCACTAATGATGACATCTTTAATATTTATCTTAACTTAATTTCATGATGGTGTCCTAATATACCATGTCGATTTTGAAATCCTGATGATTAAGCATCCTTTCATATTCAATCAAAAGTCTTGAGTTTGAATCATAAAAATTAAATCATTTTTTATATAAAAATCTAAATTTTCCGAAATAATTCTGAACTAATCGAACCCAAAACAGTATCAAACGTTACACGAAAAATATAACAAAATATTGAGATTGTGATAACTCCAAAAGAAAAATGGTGTAACTAACATAACGACCCTTCACCAAGATAACTTGATAAAATAAACTATTTTCTTGAAAATGAAATATAGCTTACGCAATTTGGAAGCATTATGTATAGGCTATCAAATAAATAGAATTAATGAGATCATCCTAGAAAAAATTAACACATAAAACAAGTTTTGGCTCCTTGTTTTTCTTTGTGCCTAACTCTGTTTATGTCATCAATGAACTAAGAGACATGCATGTATTATTCCTAGTGGATAAAACATGAAAATATAAACAACAACAAAAAAATCTCAAAATAATAATTATACTAATATATACAACTATAGTCAGCTGGTCCATGGGGGCAAGTTCTCTACTCTCTACTCTCTCTCTCTTCTATAATACATTAAAATAAGTACTTTATTATTTATTTGATTTTTCATCAGTCAGATATCTGTATTAAAGTCAGACTAATTCAAATTCACGCCATGTAAGTTCTATTGGGAGGAAACATTTCTTATCAAAGATTTTCGTATGTAAGACTCAAAAAACTTAGATATATATAAGAAAAAAATTGTCTCATCCATTGCACCACATCGTTCAAATATATGAAAATTAAGAAACTAGAATTATTGGTGTGGACTTCTATGATCAAGAATTTAATTTCAATTAATTGTTATGATTCGTCCATTTGGCACTTCCTGTCTGCAGGCTGGCTCTTGGAGCTCGTGAAAGAATATGCAAAGAATATTTTTTTTTATTTCTCTATCTTTGATTCCCCTTTGAACCTATCTGCAATTAATTATTTTTATAATTCAAAAACTTTAAATAAATAAATATGACTTGTGGTGTTGATTCAGAGGAATTGCGAAATATGCACGTAATTCTCACTTATTATGATTCTTTTATGGGAATCGAGAACAAGACAATGCTCATATAGTAAAATATGAATTTATGTTGATAGATGTAATGATTTCATTTAAAATTTTGAGATAATATATTTAAAATATTTAATTATGTTTATACCATGATATTCATTTCCATAAGCAAGCACATAATGCTTCTTTTTTATTTAAAAAAAAAAATCATAATAAGTGATCGTAACACGTAAGGTCCATCACAAAATCTAACTTTGTCTGTTCTGAAATCATATTATGTTTTTACATTTTTGGTAAAATAGAGTCATGTATAAGTATTTTGTAAGTGATATATTGAGAAAATAATTAACTAAAGTGTGTTTTCTATAAGAACTTAAATTTTTAGATACACTCTTCAACATAGTATCAGGGCAGACGGATGTCTATGATCGATTCTCACTGTCATTCATATCAAAAAGAATTTTCACATACTTTAGTCCATGAAAAATGACCAGGTTTACATATAAAGGGGTGTATTAAGGATGATTACATAGTTTAACATGATATAATTATATAAATATATATTTTTTGGTTTAAAAGGGCTTTTTATTATATAAATATTTTTTAATATTATGATCAAGAATATACTAATCTATTTGGTTCTGATGATAGGTTTGATTGGTAAGAAAGAATATACTACTAGCAAAAGGGTCGATGAATTCAAACGTCAAAATGGGCCCACTTAAAACCGACCAATAAGGTCCTTTTTAGAACCTAATTTTATTTGTTTTTTTCTAAAATAATTTATACATTTATCGAAAACTTCATTAGTCAACTCCTAATACTTAAATCGATTATGAGTCAGATATATGTGGATGTAAACTTGTAATATATCCCTACAATTTATGATGATCAAATCTTCGCAATTACCGACATGGATTGTAGCAAATAGTTGAGATTTTTTCATTATTAATTAGAAATTTTTGATTCAAGTCTCTGGAAATGAAAATAATGTTGCTGATAGTGTTGCTTTATATCACACTCAATACAAGTATCAAATATCGAATGAGAAATCAAAAAATAAAATATCTTCACAAATTATTGACGATTTATATTCAGAGAAAATAAATATAGTTATTTTTTATTACAAAGCTAATTTGTTGTGTTTTGTGTAGTGTAAAAATTCCAAATTTAAACAGACTTTTCATTTTATCATTTTTAATTGTTTTACTACTAATATCTATGAGTTAGTATTTTTCTTTGTTAGATGTGTATATTAAAATTAAAGGACAATCAAAGCTTATACACCCCAAACAAATAAATGCTAAAAAACATTTTAAATAAAAACTGGCCTAAATGTGGTGAATGTTAGTTAAATCCCTACCAAATGTTTCTACTAACAAAAAAAAAAAAGATTGACGTAAAAGAGGAGTGGGAGGTTTAAGTCAGACCCATACAATATGTTTCTTTTCTAATAAAAATAATAATTTAATTGCACATCAGTTTGTCTATTTTGACTTTCTAGAGAATAAGTAAACTACTAAAATTCAGAAAATAATTTGTGTCATAAGTATTGATGATGAACCTTTTTTATTATTATTGGAAAGTGTCTTACTTAGTTGAGTTGAATTATGTTCAAAGTTCATATTTTTATATAATTAGTATTAAACTCATTTTACAAATTTTTAACATATCTCAAAACAAGTTTATCGGAAAATCGAACAGGTTCAACAAAAATTCAATAATTTCAGTTCATACGCTAATTATTTGTATTACAAATAAATTACATTAAATAGGTATAGCTAATCTGTCTAATATTCAGAAAATCGAATAAACTGTGAATTCAATTTTTCTTTTAAAAAAACTAACTTTTAATTTATTTTTTGCGCTATATTATTCACGCGCCATATGTTTAATCATGATGCGTAAGATTCTTATGAGTTGGCTTTTAAAGATAATAGTGGAAATAACTTGATAAACACATGTTTTTTTTAGTATGTACTGAACCAAAAATAGTAACGTCACTAGAGAGTTGAAGGAATAAAGTTTGTCTACGCACCAGTTGTCGTTTCCCATTTATGTTTATTTTTTTTACTTCTTAATATTGTTTTACTACCATAAGACAATTTTTCCATATGATAGGTCATAGGTGTACATGCCCTATGTTTGGGTATTGACCAATATATTATTAGAGTAAATACCCTTTTTATATATTGTGATAGAAAAAAAATCTACGTTTAATTGAAACGGTAAATTTTGAAATAGTTAGTGTTGTTTTGGAAGTATAAGAGAGAATGAATAATTGAAATGAGGACAAGTTTGATGTGTAACGAGTTGTGTCACATGCCATTATGAATAGAGTGGTGCGATGGCTATCACGACCAAAGTTAATGTCAATGACTATCGCAACCATAGACATGATGCCCATCATGGTGCATTCGATGTTTTGTTCGGTCTTATTTGTTAATAGTTAAAAAAATACTCAGTTGAAAAAGATTGGATTTGTTCTAAACAAACCTCTAAAGGAACTATAAATATTGTACTTCTCCTGAAAAAATGACATATATATTTTTTTACTTAGAAAAAAAGGATTTTTTTTCTTAGAAATGAAATAAATATATACTAAACATTAATTTCTTCCCCTCATCTCAAAAATACTCATCATATAAAACAATTTTGTTCTTGTAAAAAGTTTAAGTTATCGCTGAATTAACTTGAATATCTTAGACTTCGTAAAATTCTAGAGAAATTATGTCATTATACCTATAACAATTATAGGGAGGCCTTACTACTCTATCAAAGTCAGATAATTCAATTTCTTATTTTCAAACCGTATATTTTAGCAGTACTAATAAGTGATGCCAGGTAAAGCTGACGAGATCATATCACAAAGAAGGACTAACAGATTTTTAAATTGGTACGTGACAAACTTTTGATTTAAGGGTATAAATGATATTTTTAACTTGAAAAGTGAAGAGCTATATAAGCCGTAGCAATTTATATACCTTATATTCAATCAGGGGGTGCCATGTCTCTAAGATTCTATTAAACTCCACGTCTCCGTTTTGACATTCTTAAAAAAATATATATCTAAAACACTATTTCTTGAGATCTTATCAAGAGCTGCCTAATATACAAGTTAGAATCAATATTAGACAGCTATAGCCTATATATCATTAACTTTTTTATTCGACTTACTGATAAACTAATTAATTTAACAGATGACACAGACTTGATTATGCTATTTCTTAATTATAATAATTAGTAGTTAATCTGCTCTTGAAAGCATTTAATTAATCATGCATTAAGGAGGTTAATTCATCGATAATAATTAAGGAAAAAATACGTGGATAAGCAAATTTATACTAGTTAATTACAGTAAACATAGATATAGTTTGCCTTAATTATAATTCGTAACCTACTTTTAACTATAATTATGCGGCTAAACTTTTTAGTTTTGTATAATTCCCACGTTTGTATAATCCAGAATTTGTATAATGTAATTTGTATAACTTTTGTATAATTCGGAATTTGTATGATATAATTTGTATAACTGTTTACACTGCTAATGTTTGTAATTGTATAAATTCGTTATTTCGAGTTTATACAAAAATAACTGAATTATATAAATATACCCGCGAATTAAACAAATCAGTGAATTATACAAATAAAGCAGCTTAAATTGTAGCTACAGTCCGTAAATATGCAAACTATAGCTATGGAGCGTAACTAAATTTGTTATAGTGGCTATTTGCGAAAGATCCCCTTAAAATTTAATTAGTTAAATTGCAAGATTGATGGATATAAATTAAACAGAAGAAAATTAAGTTCCCATTTTATAATCTTGAGTTTTTGTGAACCACAGATTTTAGACATTGGATTAATGATTTGTAATTTAGTCAACAAATTAAAGTTATAGTCGCAAAACAAGAAAATTCTTATTAACACTTTGCGTAGCCACCTTTGCTTGAAAGTATCCAATTTAAACATTAATTCTCTAATTAATCTTTGATTAAACTGATGAAAGAATAATTAACATCCAGAAAAAGCAAGATTTAAGAATAATGTTTCAAGAAATTAAAATTACTGTTCCTTTAATTATGCAATCCTAATAATTGATGCGTAGAATATAAAGACACAACATTATTTTGTTTGCATGAGTTGTTCTACACGTATGAAAAATTGTGTCTATAAGTTTGCTTATCCTAAAATTGGCTACTTTTCTTCAATCAAATTTTAAGTAACTGTGAAGCTTATGGAATCTGGAAAGAATCCATAGCCAAAACTCAACTTAAGCTAAGAATACATGGAGCAACACAGATTAAGCAAGAAGAAAATTAAGCTTCATTAATTGTTCCTCAATCTAAGATGTACATTATATACAACATGCTTTCAATGCTTTGATCTAATCTAACATACTCAAAATGTTAACTGATTTTGAACTAACTGTAACAACTTATTGTAACTAACTTTGCCTAGCTATACAATCAAGTGTGTGATCCACACCATAATGTA
>JAJOOS010012277.1:0-31747 GCA_029582725.1 Solanum chiquidenum
CATATATACCCTAGTTAATTTTCTCATCTTGATAACAACTGAAATTGACTTTTGTTTATTGATTACTTACCGAATTCTCACAATTTGTTTCACAAATTCCCCCCCCCCCCTTTTTATTACTTGTTTCTGGAAGTACTTTGGCTAATTGAACATAATTGTTGGTTAAAAGTAAAGTCTAAAGCGTTTTCCTCGTGGGATCGACCCCAACCTACAAGTTGGGTTCTTTACTTGATAATGATCGCTTATACTTCTTTAGGGAGGTGTAATTTGAGCGTATCACCTGTATCATGCCTAGAATGGATTTTTCTATGTTGACAGCCCAAAAATTAGCAGATTGGGCAAGTTGTCCCATCCGGATCAAGGATGCCTAAGTGATTGGTTCGCAGGATGCAACCGCAGTAGTGGGTATGTGTGATACCACAGAAACAGAGGGATCTGGGGTCTGTGAATGAAAAGAAAGAACAGGTATACCTTAGGACCTAGGTGCCGGAGTGGGTGAGGATTCCTCCGCAGGTGTGGATCCAGTTTCCACAGCTTCATTTTGTTTCTTTCCTTCTTGGTCCTTGAGATATTTGGCTTCGATCTTTTGGATATTAGTGGTGACGGTGTCAGCCAATTCCACATCCTTCTTTGCATCTCTAGGCACCTAAGCTCTTTTGCACAATTATGTGACCAATATGGGGAAATGAAGAGATATCTGGCTATGCTTTCCACGCATATGAATCTCTGAAGCTATGATTTCCCCTAGCTTTATCCGTGTTTTCTCTATTATGCAACCCAGGCAAGCTGCCTTTGCAGGGTGGAGAACTGACTCATTATGGGATGGCCTGATTGTGCTATTGATGAACCCGAACCAGTATCTTGCAGCTATGTTCAGATCTTTATTTTCAATAAAAACTCTTTCTACTAGCCATTTCGGAGACTCATCATCTAAGATCAGCGGGGCTAACACCTTTTCATATCGTCCAGCTTCTTTGTTCTGATTAAGTGTTGGCAATGATCATTAATCGTATTGGACATACCTAAAACTCTGTTGATAGTTTCGCTGTCACAAGATACCTTATTTCCTCTGACGACCACGTATTCAACTGCTTTGAAGGACGACACCAACCTCTTTGTTGAGGCACTAATGCACTGTATGCATTGTAGAACTCTCTAACCCATCTTTGTATGTAAGAGTCACGGGGTTTGGTGAATATTTGAAATTTGTGATATCTCAGGCAATCTATTATCTTAGGATACTTATCGATCACCCCATCTATGGAGAGACATTTTCCTCAATGATCATTCTCAGCCCCATCAAACTTGAGTCTATTTATTGATTTAGGTGGGGGTCCTTGTACTGGAGGTGCCAGTACTATTGCCTGCTCTGAAACTGGAGGAGCCTGAGTGGTGGATCGAATATTTATGATCCGAGATGGGTCGTTCCTTTGTTTAGATCGTAACACATTCCTTTGTGCCTCCATCAATTCATCATCATCAGAACCCATTCTCTCACTATCATATGTTGTTGGGTCATTGGTGTAGAAACCAGTACTATCGGAACTTGCATTTGATAGCTCGACAGTTTTGTCCTTGCCTTTGCATTTTCCACCAGTTGTGGAAATTTTGGTCGCCTTGTGCATGGATGCAGTTGCATCCTCATTGATCGTTATACCTTTTCCTCCGTATCAGGGTTGTGCGTTGCTACCAGCTTTGTTGGGTTTAGTCATACCTGCAAAAAAATTGGGAGGAGTTAAGGAAGAAAAGTAAAACCACAGGCAATCTTCTACATAAAGGTTCTCTATGTGGATCGGCGAGTCGCCGAACCTCTTTCAGCGAGCAAAGGTTTGTCCGCTGAAAGTAATAGTGCATAGGGGTCTCAGGGGTAGCATACAGAAGGTGGTCAAGAGTACTTTCGGCGAGTCGCCGAGTGCGCTCGGTGACCTATGGCTTCTCGCCGAAAGTCATAGTTTCATTCAACTTGACCTCATATTAAGGGCGAGATGGAGACATTGAGTGAAGCGCCGAACGACTCGGCGAGCTCAACCCAGCTCGTTGAATGGTTCAACATGCCCATTTTCAATCCATCTTTTCGAATTCAATCCCGCAAACCCCTAAAGAAAAATTAAAGCATGCACTAACGAAATTCAGGTGAGACCCATATTACCCATTATTCCGGAATACTCAGATTTCACCCAGACTTGCCGCATTTGGCCATTTGACGATATGTACTATTAAGAGCGGTGCCACCCTCTTTATATTTGAGAAAGTTTTCGACATATAGCACAAATATGGTTACTCAAACTTCACCCAGACAATCAAAACAACATGCAAACACAACTCGATGAGACTTCATTCAATTACCATCACAACAGATACTGGTATCCGATGATCAAAACACCACGGACAAACTTTTCAAATTGAAATAAACATTCTAACCCTAGTAGAAGGCCCAACACACATCACTAAGAAGCAATTATTACAAATGAGTACAAAACTTTGAAATGTAAATATGGGAAAAGGAAACCAACATTTAGTGTCAATGAAATTTGATTTGGAAAGCTAGGAGGCAAAGTATTCTAATTCCGAGCATAATTCCCAAACTAAAGTGCTAGAGTAATGCTAAATTAAATAAAATGCTACCTCAGTGCGAGTTTAGGAGATTTGTGTGTGAGGGAAAATGAAGAAGTTGAAGTTTTAAATCTTTTGGCCATAACCGTCCAGTTCGCGCTTGTTTGGTGACGTTAGTTGCGATTGCCAATCCACTCGGCGGTTCACCAAGTGGTCCCTTGTTCTACCGATTGTTACAGACTTGTTAGTTTCTTGGGATCAAGATGGAATTCTACATCGAGATCGCTGACCTGGTCGTCGACACTCTGACTTGTTCAGCAGTCCGTCGACTGACCATTTTCTAGCCAATTTATATTTTTCCTCACTTTTCCTCATTCAAACCTGCACCACTAATGCACCATTATTTGTAAAAGCAAATTTAAGCATTTAAAATATTGCGTTGCCTCCCAAGAAGTGCCTTATTTAACGTCGTGGCTCGACTCGAGTCCTTACTCATTCCCAGTGGTAGGGTTCGCCCTAGTGTCACTAGGTAACCCCAATAGTTCGTTTGGGTGAAGAGGAGGCACTGCATAATTCAGGAGTGTCCTGATCAATTGAATTGATCTAGAATGAGAGCCAACCATTTGATTCAACACTTCAACACTCTCCTTCATTTCTTCCAACAATCGATCTTATTCGGTGATCTTTTGGAGGATGATTTGGAGTGTGTCCTCGACACAGTTTTTCTCCCTGCATCTGTATTGCTTCCTCTCATGAGGAGGTGTGTACCACCCTTGACTATTGCACTGGTCTTCCACCTCTGTTATTTTGGTGGCTAACTCGCACAACTGAGTTACCAGTGCGGGTACTGTGAAGTCCCTCTCGACCTCTTGCTTCATCTCAGCTGTGTTCCCACTAGTTCCCTCAGTCATGTTCAGGGAACCTACCTATACCAACAAACTTCAAGAAAACAAAACTAAAAATAAAGTTAGTGAACTACAACAAAGAAGAACAAGAATTCTACTTATCTAAGAATTCTCAAGTAACACCACTCCCTCGTAGCGGCGCCATTTTGATGCTTATCGTGACCAACGACACTAACTATGGTTCGAGTGTCTACGATCATCGATAATATAGTAACCCAACCAAGGGTTGGGGTCGTGTCCCAAGGGAGCGGTTTTGAGAATTAATAGATAAATAAAATTTAGTTCTAGTTAGTCATAGCTAAAGACATTAACGATTAAAAACATTATAATTTAAAGGGGGACATAAAAGTGTCAAATATCAATTTGGGGTTTTTGTCACAAGTAAGTAAAAACAAAAAAAATAGTAAGAAAATCAAGTATGAGGAGGAGTTCTTGGGGTGTGACCGCAATACAAGTTGAAATAAATAGTTAGGTACATGATTTCGATAGGAAATTTGCAAGATAATAGTGACTATGCTAAGCTTTAGATGGAAATAAGTTCCCTCTCGGGCAACTTACCCCGTTTCAAATGCATTCCTCTCGGACACCCATTTGCCGCATGAAGACCAGCCTCCGCCTTACCCTACTCACTCTCTCGAGCTGAGTGTTAGGATATAGGACTAGGGCTCACCCTCTCGGGCTGAACCTCATGTCGACCCACTTCTTAGGCAGTCTAATGGTCTTGGTATCACGACCTCCCTCTTAGGCAAGCCGAAAACACATGGGTGACTTTGTATTTGCAACTACAAACCCATTAAATTAAACCACAACCACTAGGTGAAATTACCATTAAAATATATCTAACCTATCAGCAAGCAAGACCCAACAATAATATCAACACATATTTGCTAAATCACACCCCAAGAATGGGGGTTCATAGCCACACATTAAGAAATAAGAAAATACACCTAAAATGATAGTGAAATCAAATGGGTATACGAAATTAAACCTTTATTTAAGAAAAGGAAGAAGAATGGAGAAGGCCCACTTCCAACTTGGGGAAGATGAACTCCTTTCTTCAAGTTTCCAAGACCCTCTCCAAACTTAAGAGTAAAAAGTACTAAAAATATAATGTAATGCTAAAACTGATATTACTAAAACTTCTAAAAATTGATACTAAGCTATAACTATCAACGAGTATTTATAGTCTTCAAAAACTTGTGTTGCGGCGGATCACTCGGCGACATTAGTCGGAATCGCCGATCAATTTGGTGATTCGCCCTTTGGTATAGTTCATTGCCTTCTTGCACCATCCTTCGGCATCATCGTGCTCTGGGTCATTGGGCGACATAGTACTGCTCCGCGGACCTTCTCGGTGATGTGCCTACTACTCCCCTTTTCCGCTGACTTGATCCTTTCCTTCTGGGCTCAGCACACTATAACAAAAGGCTAAGTAAGACCCTTCGGCGATTCACCAAGTGGACTCGGCTATCCTCAGGTCTTCATTTTCTTATTCTTTTCAGCCTTTTCATTCCTTTTTTGTGAAGTGGTGTCCATGCATTCCTTCAAACTTCAAATACCTGAAACTTAAAGGCTTTCATCAGATATTGAGATAAAATATGCATTTGAGGACACAATTGGTATTAAAATAAAGCCCTAAATGAGTCCAATCTGTGGACTCATCATGCACCTTTAGACATTTCTATGCATGATATGTACATGACGATGATGATCCTATTGTGTTGATTGAAAGTCCATTCTCATAAGAACACATGATCCTGGTTTGAAAGTTCTTCTCACATACTAATGATGATTCTAAGGTTGAAACTCCATTCTCAACTATTAAATTCAATTCAAAGTTTAAACAAGTAATTTTGGGAAATAATGCTTAGCACCGAGAGGATATGGAAAGTGAGGTAGAGGCCCTCCCGTCTATTCAAAAGGTCGTGTCATCTAAAATATTCTCATGAAATGGAAGCTCTTCCGTCAATACAATAGGTCGATTTTCTAGAAGCAATCTCCCTATCCCATAACTATGTGCCCACATAGGTCTTTAGCTAGTGGATCCACCTAAAAGCTAATACATTTAGTTCAAACTTAGGCAAGTAAGACACCTTCTTTCGGTGTAGGGTTACACGACACTGGATTCCATATAGCTCACATGGTCTATGTCGGTTAAGGCTATATTCCCTCCATGAATAAGAAAGGGAGTTATGTGGTATGGTTCCTCAAAAGGATCTACTTAGTATGAGTGGTATTGTGGTATGCCATTCATACATGGCACAAGTCAACTTTGAGAGTTGCCATGGTGTGTTTCTCTTATGTAAATGAACTATGAACATGAAACATGAACTATGACTAATGACTCCTCAAGAATATCTACTTAGTGTGAGTGAGGGTATGTGACTTCACTCATGCATGGCACAAATAAACTTTGATAGTAGACATGGTGTAGTTCCATTACATTATGATGATTTATGAATTAATGCATGCTCCATATGGATTGTTGTTATGATTGACATTCCTTGACATGAGCTAATGAATATGAATATTTCCTCGTCTATGAGTATTATCTATGGATGAGACTAATGTATGATAAGTATGATCATGGTGACCTAAAAGTGGTACTTAGTGTAGATAGGGTTATGGTGGGATCTTATCTATACATGGCACAAGTATAACTTAGAGTTACTTATGTGGTGATTCTATTATGATGAGATGGTCTTGGTATTTGACTATGTATGTGCATTATGTCTTATCATGACTGATATTTGCACTATTTTTATGATTGGAGACTATGCTTATGATTATGTTGTTGTCATTTGTGCTATGATGAACTATATATGAGTTGTCTTATGAGTGATGTTATCCAACTCTATCAAAGAAAATTTTCAAATTGGAATATAGCATGGTTTCAACTAAAATGTTCCTTTTAGCATGTTTTCAATGATTTTTCTGCATGGCTACCATACTTGGTGCATTTTTGTACTAATCCATATTTTTACATTTTACTTATAAGTGTAGGGTTTGGTTCTTGAATGTGGTCTTCTATTGATTAAAGCTTGGGATAGATAATCCCCCTTGCTAGTTGGTGAGTCCTCAAGATTGGAGGACGAGTATTTTTACTTAGTAGTTTCTTCTAGTATTTCATTTAACAACTATTGTAAGGGTTGTGTCCCTATTTTGAGATTTCGATTGTATTTAGATGGATAAATGAGACAATGTCTACACGCCAAATCTCTTTTATGAAAGACTTCGATTGTAAAGAAAAGAATTAAAATTTTGCATCATTCTATGACTTATGTTTATGATATGCTAAGGGTTTGTATGTGATTATGTGTAACGCTATCAAAGATACTTCATCCAACACTAAGCATCAACGATCGTTCAATAGTAATATAACCCAACTAGTGAGTTGGGGTCGAGTCCCAAGGGAGTGGTTCGTACTCAAGAATCAATAGAAAAGCATAAATATGCTCAAATTAATCATAGCTAAAAACATTTACGAATAAAAATATGGTTTAAATTATAGGTGACACAAGTGTCAAATATAAAGGGGGTTTGTTTGTACTATGAACTAAAACAGTAAATAACATGAAAATACGAATATAGAGATGGGATTCTTGGGATGTGATAGGATTATGGGCTAAGGTAAACAACCGGTTAATTGTAATTAATAGTAAACAACTGCAAATCGGTGAATAAGCTAGACTTTAGTGGGGGTAAACTTTCTCTCGAACAATTTACCCCAAATCAAATTGGTTTCTCTCGAACACCAATAAGCAGCAATGAAGCACAACCTTCGCTTTAGTCCATTCACTCTCTCGAGCTAAATGTGTGGAAAAGGGTTTAGGGTTCACTCTCTCGATCTGAACCCATGACAACCCAATACCCACAGACTATCGATTCAGTAATTTTGGTTTTAAAACCTCTCTCTCGAGCAAGCCAAAAACACGAAGTTAAGATTGTATTTGCAACTACAACCCATTAAATTCAACCACGATTACTTAACATAATCACTTTTAAACAACAAATAAACTATCAATGAATAATACCCAGCAGTTAAATCAACCCATAATCACAAAATCACACCCCAAGAATTGGGGTTTTAGCTACACATAATAAAAAGGTAAAAATCATTACCAAGTTGTACTTCCATAATTGGGTAGGATTGATATAGTCTTTACAAAGGTCTGAGATGAAGAATCTTCAACACCCACTTCCAATTTCTTAGAAATGGAAATCTTCAAAACTTCAAAGCTAAGGAAATATTGTCTCTCTATTCAATTCTAAGCTCTAAACTTCAAAAACTACTCAATGTTAAATCTGATACTAAGCTAAAAATTTAAACAAGTATTTATAGTTGTCAAAAGATGTGCTGCGAAGGTTCAGTCGGCGCAGTTAGTCGGGATTGCCAATCCAATCGGCGATCCACCCTTTGGTCATTATCATCACCATTTTGCTTTTGCCTTCAGCATCGCCAGGTTCTGTAACTTTGGGTGATATGACACTGCATCACAGAACCATTCGATGACTGGCTGACTGCTTCATTTTCTCGCCGAGTAGATTTTCTCCTTCAAGGCTTAGCACTCCGAAACATTAGGCGAGGCCCTGGCCGTTCGCCGACTTGCCTAATGGGTTAGGTGATCCTCAGACCTTCTTTTCTTCATACTTTCAACTGCCTTGTTCCTTTTTGCTCAATTGTGTCCATGCTTTATTCCTCAATCCAAATACCTAAAATTGAAGGATTTACATTAGTTATTGGCACAAAATATGCATTTGAGAACACTAAATCTATTCAAATAAATCCCCAAATGAGTCCAAATCGTGGACTCATCAACACCCCCAACTTAAACTTTTGCTTGTCCTCAAGTGAAACTCAAGTTCAGCAGTTCAAAAAGGATGTCTCAAACAGTGCTACACAAGAGTCAATCATGAATGCACACAATAAGACTCAACTTACTCATGCAAAGATCAATTGTGCACTCAAAGACTCAAATTGTGACTCACCAATATCAAAGAATCTCAAGCTCACAATACTTGCTTCAAATGCAAGTTCAAGTTCAACAAAGGTACTCAAATCCCCTCACAGAAAGAATGATTCCATATTCACACACAATGGTTCAACAATTTAAAGTTCCGGAATCAAATGCAACGCTCACACTCACAAAGATGAACACAATATATGATTTCACTCATAGGTTTTCCCGTATTTTCCAACCAACATTTGTTTCAGCTCACTCAAGTTTAAAAAGGTCATTTGAAGGCTTGTAACGGGGTTGAGTACAAAGGTATGATCATTTAGGCTCAATGGCTATAGTCGTCATGAGATGTGGTGTGAACAACACTTTCTTTCCCTTTCTTCATCATTCTTCATTCGTCCTCACAAGTCATCCCATTATTCACTTTCCATGGATTGTTGGAAACCCCATTTATTTTTGCATTTTCATAACTTTATTCCGTAACTTTTTCTTTCTTTTTCTTTTTCATTCTTTTCTTCTCTCTTTTTTTGTGTGGAGGGTTCCATTTTTCTCAAAACATGGGTAAAAGAGGACTTTCTTGCACTCCTTGATTTACCTTCTCTTTTCACCACACCCCCAACTTAGGCTTTTGGCATAAGTTGGCTATTCAAACAAACCATAAATCATGAGGATTATGGGTATTGGATTAAGAGAGGTTATGTTTTCATCAAGTTTCTTCCAAGAAAAAGGTTAAGGCTCAAAGGATGCTCAAAAGGAGTTCACACACGGGGCAAATTCTAGGTGTCATTACACATGGTTCACGGTAAGCTCATCACACAAGGCATTGACACCAAAGTCAAACAAGACTCCACACTTTTGCTAGTGTGCAATGTTCATCACAAGAGACTCAATTCGATACTTAGCTAATCACAACGAGATGCAAAGAGTTCACATATTGACTATGCAACTTCATTTGGCCTCATCGTAGCTGCAGATTCATTTTTGTTCGATTATGAGCATTATTCAATTCATCTGTATTGATCAAAACTGATACTTAAATTTGCAAAAGAACAACCACATTCAACACAAACAAGAGGTGGCAAATTTTTTTAGAAGGGTCAAAAATCATTTACAATTAAAAACATGGAGCCACAAGCTCAAACCTTCCACAAAAAGTAGTGTATAAAACACAATTTCATCTCAAAACCCAATATATAAACAAAACCAGAGAGTCACAAAATCACAAAGCGTGGGCCTCACCCCACCACATATAAAACATTTGTCCTCAAATGCAAGAAAATATCCAAAAGTCAAACAAAATAAGACAGAGAGGGAGGTAAAGGAAAATCCTATCTAAACAATCGCTCCATCTATCGGGGCATCAGTGCCCAGTGCATCACTCTGATCTTGGGCATCAGTGCCCGGAGTCACATCAACAGAAGTAGTAGGTCCACTAGGGGCTACCAAAGGTGTGTTTGCCAGAAAGGTCTGCACAGCTGCATAGAATCCCCGCGCCCATAAAGGAATATAGGGGCCTCAGGGAGTAGTCTCCTTGTCAGAAATATGCCTTTTGCCCCTGCTCTGACTTCCAGTTAGAGGCACTTGCCTTTCTATTTTTGGAGGATTTGATCCCCCTTCATTGATAGTGATACCCCATACTCTTTTTTAGGGTGGCATCTGCAAAACATTAGGAAAAAGTTAGAAAACCATCAAATAAAACCCAAAAAAGTAGTTGCAGACAGACTCGCCGAACCAGTCAGCGAGTCACCTAATCTCTTTGACGAGCTGGGTTGGGCTCGCTAAAGGGATTGGCTCAAAAATTTTAGCAAGTCGGCGATGGGAAGGCCCTTTCGGCGAGCAAGGGCTAGTCCACCGAAAGTTACAATGCAAAAAGTGTTCAAGGGTGTAGACAAAAGGCGATCAAGAAGTCTTTCGGCGAGTCACCGAGTGCCTTCGGTGACCTCAAGCTTCTCGCCAAAAGTTACAGATCCCAACAACACATTAAGCATGAATTTAAAGGCGAGATGGGGAACTTCGGTGAACCACCGGGTGGTTCGGCGAGCTCGACCTAGCTCACCAAACGACCCAAAGTGCCTACTTTCAACCCATCATCTTGAATTCAACCCCGCAACCCCAGAAAACAAAATCAAAGCATGCACTAGTTAAATTAAGGCAATACCCATAACACCCAACTCCCCGGGATACTCAGACTTCTCCCAGTTTTGCCAAGTTTAGCCAATTGATGACTTTTTCCCTTAAGAAGGACGTCACCCGCTCTATCATTGGGAAAATTACGTCATTTGGCACAAATATGGGCTACTCAGACTTCACCCAACCAAACTAAACAACATGCAAGCACAACCCCACAAAATTTAAATCATTTCAAAGCACAAGAATATGGGATTTCAACAATCAAAACACTACGGGCAAGATTATCGAATTAAAACAGGCATTTAAACATTCTAATCTTATCAGAGAGGCCCAGCACACTTCAACAAGATAATATCATTTGCCAATGAGTAAAAAATTGATAAAATAGACTCGGTGTTCAGAAAACCAATCTTTTATGCCGAATAAATAAAATTGAAATACTAGGCGGCAATGTAATCCAACTCCGAGCACCAATCAATAACTCAAATACAGTATAAACGCAAGAAATATAGAAAATACTAAACGGGTATGAGTATGTGAAGGTAAAAAGTGAGGAAAAGTGAAGAGTTTGAAAGTTTAAACCTTTTGCCTTATAAAAACCATCCAGTTCTTGCCCATTCAGTGACATTAGTCGTACTCGCCGACCCACTCGGTGACACGCTGAGTAGTCACTTACCTCGCTGAGTTTTATAGGACCCTCAGTTGATTTGGGGGTCCAAACAACGGTATAGATCGCAATCACCGTCCTGGGTGGCGACTCGCCAATAATTTCTTGGGCTCGTTGAGTTTTATAGACTCCAATGTAAGATTGTCTTGAGTCCAATGGCGGTCTAGGTCGAGGTCGCCGACCTCTTTGGCGATGCACCGACTAGACCTTTGGCTCGACAATTTGCATTTTCACTCACTTTCCACACGTCGACCTACACAAACAACACACCATTATTTCTTAAAGAAAAAATAAAGTGGTAAAACCTTGGGTTGCCTCCCAAGAAGCGCCTTAGTTAACGTCGTGGCACGACCCAAGTCCACACTCAATCTCCATTTTTGGGATTGACCTTAGTGTCACTAAGTAACCCCTTTTGTTTGTTTGGGTGGAGATGAGGCCATAATGACCCATGAGGTTTTGAATTAGCTGGATAGATCTGGAGTGAGAGCCGATCATCTGATTTAGAGATTCAACAATTTCCCTCATCTCTTCTAGCGCTCTATCATATTCATTGACCCTTTGGAGAATGATTGAGAGCATTTCTTCGACACATCTACCCTCATCGTCCTTAAAGCCTTCTTCACTCATGAGAAGGGATGTATCTATCCTTTCTTTTGCATTGGACTTCAATCTCCATTATATTTTTGGCGAACTCATCCAGCTGAGTTATCAGTGCGGCCAACATGAAGTCCCTCTCTACTTCTTGGTTTGTTTCAGCCATGTGATCAAGCAGTTGGGCTGCTATCACATAGGGTTGTTGTGCAATACAACCCGGGATGAGTTGATCAGCCAACACCTTATTCCCGAGACCAAGACTTCTATAAAAACATTACAAGAGGACTACATCGGGAATTTCATGAGTTGGGCATTGAACCAATAGTTCTTTAAACCTTAGCCACGACTCATGAATCTGTTCACCTTCCAATTGTTTGAAGGTTAGGATGCGATCCCTGAGCATCATCACTTCTAACGGAGGAAAATCTATTTGTTCGCAATTACTGCCCGACATGCTCACCTTGTCTATTTCAAAGCACAAGCACACAAAACAAAACTAAAAATTAAGTAAGTATCACTACAACTAACAAGAACAAAATTTAACTTAACTAAAAATTCTTAAGTAACACCACTCCCCGGCAGCGGCGCCATTTTGATTTCACGTATCAGGACACTTCATCCAATACTAAGAGCCAACGATCGTGAGTAGTAATATAACCCAACTAGTGAGTTGGGGTCGAGTCCCAAGGGAGTGGTTCGTACTCAAGAATCAATTGAAAAGCATAAATATGCTTGAGCAATCATAGCCAAAAAACATTCACGAAGAAAAACATAATTCAAGTTTGGGGTGACACAAGTGTCAAATATCAAAGGGGGTTTCATATTCGATTATCAACTAAAATAGTAAATAACACGAAAATATGAATATGGAGATGGGATTCATGGGATGTCATAGGATTATAGGCTAAGGTAAACAACCGGGTAATTGTAATTAATAGTAAACAACTGCAAATTTGTGAATAAGCTAGACTTTGGTGGGGTAAACTTTCTCTCGAACAATTTACCTCGAATCAAATTGGCTTCTATCGAACACCAATAAGCAGCAATGAAGCACAACCTTCACTTTATTCCATTCACTCTCTCGAGTTGAAAGTGTGGAAAAGGGTTTAGGGTTCACTCTCTCGAGCTGAACCATGACAACCCAATACCCACAGACTATCGATTCAGTAATTTTGGGTTTAAAGCCTCTCTCTCGAGCAAGCCAAAAACAGGAAGTGAAGATTGTATTTGCAACTACAACCCATTAAATTCAACCACGATTACTGAACAAAATCACTTTTAAACAGTAAATAAACTATCAATGAATAATACCCAGTAGTTAAATCAACCCATAATCACAAAATCACACCCCAAGAATTGGGGTTTTAGCTACACATAGTAAAAATGTAAAAATTGTTACCAAGTTGTGTTTCCATCAATTGGGTAGGATTGATATAGTCTTTACAAAGGTCTGAGATGAAGAATTTTCAACACCCACTTCCAATTTCTTAGAAATGGAAATCTTCAAAACTTTAAAGCTAAGGAAATATTGTCTCTCTATTCAGTTCTAAGCTCTAAACTTCAAAAACTACTCAATGGTAAACCCGATACTAAGCTAAAAATTTAAACAAGTATTTATAGTTGTCAAAAGGTGTGCTGTGAAGGTTCAGTCGGTGCAGTTAGTCGGGATTACCGATCCAATCGACGATCCACCCTTGTACAGAGCAACAAGGGTAATAGAACTTGATACAAACAGAGGAGTGGAGATGAGTGACCTACAGACCTGTAAGCTTTGTTTTTCCTGGACGCTGCTGCTGGAATTCGTTGCTGCTGGAAGTCTCTACTGAACGTCGCTGCTGCTAGAAGATTATTGCTATGAATGAATATATGGTGTTGGACGTGCAAATCTAAGTGATTTAGGATGCAGAATCCTTATGTGTGTGGGAGATATTTTTAGGAATATTTACCTTATTAGCAGCGTATAAAAGGTTCTGTTCTTAGTAATTTTTTCCTTATTTCCTAGGAATTCTTTTTTTTTTCATAATTTAGAGAACGGCGGGAAACTAAATAATTTAGAAAAAGTCGGAGCTTTTAATTTTAGAAAAAAAAAGGCTTTTGGAGGCTATTGTTTGGAATTGCTACTAAAGGAGTACTTTTTCCTTGCCATTATACATTAGCCGCTTATATATTGCCTCACATGAATACATTAGTGGCCATTTTCTTATTGCTGCAAAATAAGTGTCTCTAAAGTTCATTTTTGTAGTAGTGGGTGTTCCTTCAAAAGATTTTATCTCAAATCTAGAAATCCCCAAAAGCTAGGGTTTCAACTCAACCCCATGGATTCCTTTCAAGGTTGCTTTTAAAGGTTGAGTTATGTTTGTTTATGGATGTATTACTGATTTTATATTATTTTAACTTGAATTCCTCAAGAATCCATGAGTTTCCCAATCCTAGCTATGTTCTTTCTTTACATTATGAATGTTGTTGCAAGTTGGTCCAATTGATTGGATGTGAGTATATTATAATGTGATTTCATGATTTTTACTATGATTTTTCATGTATACTTGATTAACCTAAGATTCTAGGGTGAAATTGATGTGGCCTAGGGCTATGTCATGAAAGAGGCAATTTGAGGGTTTAGATGTGACCTTCTAAGATTGATGAATTTCTTTATAAATTGCCTTAGATTAGATGACCTAGATATGAGTTGCTTATAAGTAAAGCTTGTAAACATGAATGAACTTGATTAGGTCTTATATGATGGGTCATGGTTGAGTAGTATTGAGATTGACTTTGTATGATACTAAATGACTTTAATTGATTAAGAATGAAGCATGTGGTTAGTGTACCTTGAGAATTAGGTTTACATGATGACCATGTGAGGTAATGCTTGAGAGTAAATCTTGTAATATGAAGATAACTTCTAGTGCCTTAAGGGTAATACCTAATATAATGAGCTATGAATGGTGAGGCTTTTAAGATGGAAGCTATTATGCATGTTGAATTGTATATGGTATTATTGTGGAAGGACTTTATCCACATGACCTACCATATGAGTATATAAGCTTATACATGCAATGAATGAACTACTTGAATTACGATTATATCCATATCTATTATAATGAATGTTAGATGTGTTGATTTATATGGTCTATGATCCTTGAATGCAATATATGTGAATTATGCATGATTGTGATATTATGTACATGCTTATGAACACTTTGAGAGGGAAGTGTCTATGATGATAATGTTGTTCTTGTGTCATTCCAAGGACAATTACACACACTCCATGCATAAACATGATTATGATGTATCAATGGTGTTAATTGAAAGTATAGTTCTCATAATCACCTTTACACATTTGTATGCATGATATGTACATGACCATGATGATCCTATTGTGTTGATTGAAAGTCCATTCTCATGAGAACACATAATCTAGGTTTGAAAGTTCTTCTCACATACTAATGATGATTCTAATGTTGAAATTACATTCTCACCTATTGAATCTATGAGCCATGTTATGAGTTGTATTGAATGAAGGGTAAGATACTCTTTCATGCATGTAAATTCAATTCAAAGAATAAACAAGTAATTTTGGGAAATAATGCTTAGCACCGAGCGGATATGGAAAGTGAGGTAGAGGCCCTCCCGTCAATTTAAAAGGTCGGGTCATCTAAAATATTCTCATGAGATGGAAGATCCTCCATTAATACAATAGGTCGGGTTTCTAGAAGCAATCTTCCTATCCCATAACTATGTGCCCACATAGGTCTTTAGCTAGTGGATCCACCTAAAAGCTAATACATTTAGTTCAAACTTAGGCAAGTAACACACCTTCTTTCGGTGTGGGGTTACACGACACTGGATTCCATATAGCTCACATGGTCTATGTCGGTTAAGGCTATATTCCCTCCATGAATATGAAAGGGAGTTATGTGCTATGGTTCCTCAAAAGGATCTACTTAGTATGAGTGGTATTGTGGTATGCCATTCATACATGGCACAAGTCAACTTTGAGAGTTGCCATGGTGTGTTTCTCTTATGTAAATGAACTATGAACATGAAACATGAACTATGACTAATGACTCCTCAAGAATATCTACTTAGTGTGAGTGAGGGTATCGGACTTCACTCATGCATGGCACAAATAAACTTTGATAGTAGCCATGGTGTAGTTCCATTACATTATGATGATTTATGAATTAAGATGTTCAAATTGGCATATAGCATGGTTTCAACTAAAATGTCCCTTTTAGCATTTTTTTTTAATGATTTTTTATGCATGGCTACCATACTTAGTGCATTTTTGTACTAACCCATATTTCTACATTTTTCTTATAAGTGTAGGGTTTGGTTCTTGACGGTGATCTTCTATTGATTAAAGTTTGGGATAGATAATCCCCTTGCTAGTTGGTGAGTCCTTAAGATTCGAGGATGAGTACCTTTACTTAGTATTTCTTCTAATATTTCATTTAAGAACTATTGTAAGGGCTGTGTCCCCATTTTGAGACTTCGATTGTATTTAGATGGCTAAATGAGACAATGTCTAGACTCTCATTCTCTTTTATGAAAGACTTCGATTGTAAAGAAATTTTTTATAATTTCTCATCATTCTATGACTTTTATGTTTATGATATGCTAAGGGCTTGTATGTGACCCTTTCGGGGTCAAGTCTGTCGTGTTACGTCTAAGGGGTACCCCTAGGTCGTGACATAGTGTGCCAGATCGTGGCACCCATTCCAAGTTAGTATGCCAGATTGTGACACCCGTTCCAATATGTATGTCGGTACGTGACATTCGATCCCAGTTTGTGTGTAGGAACGTGACACCCGTTCCATTCAACATGCCACAATCACAATCACAATGTACATTCTCACAATCATACAATCAAGTCTTGATTCATGGCATGCAATCCTTCATTCATATTCATTTACGATTAATGTGATCAATAGTGCAACATTCGCATACATACATGTATTATAATGAAGCAATTACTAACATACATCACACAAACATGAAATCACAACCATCACCTACCTCGAACAAAGCTTGAATCCCCTAAGAAACTTGATTCTTCCATTTTAGGATTCTTTCCGCTTGTTGTTAGTCTACAAACAATCAATATAACATGAGGATCAATAAACAAGACCTAATTACTCGGATTATAATCAATAATATCAACCATAGGTCAAACCCTTTATCCCATACCCAGTTTAGGGTTTCTTCCACCATAAATTCTAGAACAAAATCCTCCCCCGTCGATAATTACCCAAGAAACTAAGTTTTACGAATTGAAAATGGATTCGGGGAGTAAAAATATTACTTTTGGTGCTAGAAGAGGTGGAAAACCTTCGAGAGATATCTTTGGTTCGTTCCTTAGCTCTCAAGATCGAATGTTGCAGAATAAAAACATTCTTGGGGTTTATTTCCGAGTAAGTCGCATCTGTCCCGATGTGGCAGACCTCATCCCGCTACAGCGGCCCGCCCTAGTGGGAATAATTTTGTCTTAGCAGCTTGCACGGAGACAGAGAGTTAATTAAAGAGTTTCAAACCCCCATTTTACAACACACCTTCAACCCATGACACTTAGAGATTACCCGTTCACGCTAAGATAAGTTTCGGGAGTTCTACTGGCCCGAATTTGATTCCGTAAAGTCGTACGGGTTCCTTAACATCTTAGATATCTAATCATATGATCAAATTCATAATTATATATCTCATTATCTACCAGATTTCCCTATACCTCACTGACTCTGATTTCGTCCAAATCTTGATTAGGTTAGGAAATTCCAAATTACTACCAAAATGTTTTCTGACCCCAATTCTTTCCTCATTGGTTTTTCCCTAATGAAGAAATCATGTCGTTACAATAGATATCAATTTACCCATCACTCATCCCCGAGTGATCAATTAAGAAAGATTGGCTTAAAGTAAGGGTCGAGTAGTACCTGAATCGCTGAATAACTGGGGGTACTTGTCTCACATGTCCTTCTCGGTCTCCCAAGTGGCTTCCTCAACCAGACGATGCTTTTATTGAACTTTTACGGACTTAATCTCCTTGGTCCTTAGCTTTCGGACATCACAATCAAGAATTGCAATCGGTTCTTCCTCATACTGAAGGTCTTTGTCTAACACAACTGAGTCCCATTTTATGATGTAATCCCATCACCATGATACCACTTTAACATGGACACATGGAATACCGGATGAACTCCTGATAAGTTAGGAGGTAAAGACAGCCTATATGCTATTGTCCCTACACGGTCAAGAACCTCAAAGGATCCAATATATCGAGGACTAAGCTTGTCCGTCTTGCCGAATCTCATCACCCCTTTCATGGGTGATACCTTAAGAAGAACGTTCTCACCAGTCTGATATGTCATGTCTCTTACCTTATGGTCTACATACTTTTTCTGTCTACTTTGGGCTACTAAGAGGTTAGCTTGGATGCTTCTTATCTTATCCTGAGCATCCCTCACCAATTCAACCCCCAAAGGTTTCACATCTCCACCCTCAAACCATCATATGGGTGATCATCCTCTCCCATAAAGTGCCTCAAATGGTGCTATATCAATGCTAGAGTGGTAACTATTACTATAGGAGAACTCACATAAAGGTAGGAACTTATCCCAATGTCCTCCAAAGTCAATCACACCTGCTCTCAACATGTCCTCTAACACTTGAATAGTCCTCTCTAATTGACAGTCTGTTTGCGGATGGAAGGTTGTGCTAAAAGTGAGTTGTGTACCCAACTCCTCATGTAATTTTCCCCAAAACTTGGATGTGAACTATGTACCACGATCTGAGATGATAGAAAGGGTCACTCCGTGCAGCCTCACTATCTCTTTCACATAAACCTTAGCCAACTGCTAAGAATTATAATTTGTTCTGACTAGAATAAAATGGGCTGACTTAGTTAGTCTGTCAACCACTACCCAAATAGAATCATACTTTCCCAATTTCTTGGGAAGACCAACCACAAAATCTATAGCTATTCTTTCCCACTTCCATCCCGAAATTGGCATTCTCTGAAGAAAACCTGCAGGCCTTTGGTATTCATATTTTACTTGTTGGCAGTTTTGACACTTAGCCACAAACTCCGCTATATCTTTCTTCATGCCAGGCCACCAATAGAGTCATTTCAAATCTCGGTACATCTTCGTCACCACCAGATGAATAGGATACTGCGAATCATGTGATTCTGTCAATAAACTCTGAATCAAGTCGCCCATCCTAGGAACACAAATTCTTCATTTAAAACTGAGGACACCCCCCCCCCCCCCCGCATCAAGAACCATATCTTATGCCTTACCAATCACTGTCTTCTTTCTAAGCTCATCCTGATTCTCATCCTCAAACTGTTTTGCCTTGATCTCATCAATAAAAGTGGCCCTAACCTCAATGGTAGCTAACACTCCACCTCTTTATGAGATGCCCAACTACATGAACTTAGACTCTAAATGTTGAATTTCCTAAGCCAAAGGTCACTTGGTCACACTCAAGCAAGCTAGACTACCCATACTCACCGCCTTTCAACTTAATGCGTCTGCCACCACGTTAGCCTTACCCGGATGGTACTGGATGGTCACATCATAATCCTTGAGTAACTCCATCCACCTTCGTTGTCTCAGATTTAGATCCTTTTGAGTGAATACATGGTATAGGCTATGGTGGTCAGTAAATACCTCACACTTGACACCATAAATATAATGCCGCCAGATCTTAAGAGCAAACACTATCACTGCCAACTCCAAATCATGTGTTGGGTAATTTTGCGCATGTACTTTCAACTGTCATGATGCATAAGCTATGACATTCTTATCCTGCATCAACACCGCACCCAAACCTAAATGTGAAGCATCACAATAAACAACAAAATCTTTACCTTCCACCAGTAGTGCAAGAATAGGTGTTGTGGTCAAGAGAGTCTTGAGCTTTGGAAAGCTCTCCTCACATTTTCAATCCATTCAAAAGGTACTCCTTTTTAGTCAACCTTGTCATATGTGTGGCAATGGAAGCAAAATTCTTCACAAATCGATGATAATAGCTGGCAAGCCCCACAAAATTCCTAATTTTAGTCACAGAACTTGGTCGAACCCAATTCCTAAGCGCTTCAATCATTTGGGGATCTACCATTACCCCTTCCTTTGAAACTACATGCCTCAAAAAGGCAACCAAAGTCAACCAAAATTAACACTCAGAAAATTTTGCATACAACTTTTGTTTCCCAAGGACACCCAGAATAATACGAATAAGGTCGGCATGCTCTTCCTCACTTTTCGAATAAACCAAAATGTCATCAATAAATACTATAACAAATGAATCAAGAAATGGTTTGAACACACCATTCATCAAACTCATGAAATCTTCAGGCGCATTTGTTAACCCAAACGACATAACTAGAAACTCATAATGCCCATAGTGGGTCTTAAATGTCATTTTTGGTATATCCTCAGGCCTAATCTTTAACTAATGATAGCCAGACCTTAGATAAATCTTAGAGAAAATGGATGCACCCTGCAATTGGTCAAAAAAGATCATCTATCTGAGGTAGTGGATACTTGTTCTTAATGGTGACCCTATTCAATTGGCGATAGTCTATACACATTCTCATACTACCATCTTTTTTCTTAACAAACAAGACAGAGTACCCCATGGGGAGGCACTAGGATGAATGAATCATTTATCAAGAAGCTCTTGTATTTGAGTCTTAAGCTCTCTTAATTCTATCGGAGCCATGCGATATGGAGGGATGGAAATGGGGCGAGTACCAAGTTCCAAGTCAATACAGAAATCTATATCTCTATTCGGAGGCATACCAGACAAATCAGTAGAAAACACTTCTCTAAATTTTGACACCACAGGAATAGACTCAATAGAGGGAGACTAAACCTCAACATCTCGAATATGAGCCAAATAAGCCAAACAACCCCGTCCCACCAGTTTCCTAGCTCGAATGAAGGATATGATCTTAGCTGGCTTAGCCTATACACCCTTTCCCACTCTAAATTTTCCTTATCGGGGATCTCTAGAGTCACAGACTTAGTATTACAATTTAACATAGCATAATAGGGGGACAACCAAGTCACGCCTAAGATTATATCAAAATCAGTCATATCCAAAATAACCAAATCATCCCAAGTCTGAAAACCCATAAACAAGATAGGACAAGCACGATAGACATGTATGACTATGACAGACTCTCCAACTGGGGTAGAAACATGGATAGGGGGCATCAAGTATATCACAAATCATATCAAATCCCAAGGCAAATTAAACTGACATATAAGAATACGTAGAACCTGGATCAAACAACATACTAGCCATCCGGTCACAAACAAAAATAGTACATATAATCATTGCGTCAAAAGAATCTGCCTCACTCGTACCTGAAAAGGCATAACACTGAGTCCTACATCTTGACGGGTGACTTCCCTGCTTGGTTGCTCCGTACCTCTACCTGCATTACCATTTCCCCGACCTCCACGACCTTACTGATTTCCTCCTCGCCCACCTAGTGTACGCCCTAGACCAATATTACCATTTCATGTAGGTACCACTACTCTAATTTGCTGTTGCGCAGAGTCCAACATGTGCGGGTAGGTACAATCTCTCTTTATATGTCTAGGTTCTCCACAATTATAACAAGTGCGATCAAAAGATGGTCTACTGCCCGCCGAAGGTGCGGCTCTTTGGCTATCCTGAATCAAATTCTGAGGTGGAGTTCCTCAGTAATTACCTATAGAAATGGGCATAGCAGACTGAATTGGCTGAGCTGCAAGTTTCGGCCTCCCTGAACCTTTGTAGTAGGAACCCTGAAAGTTACTTATGCTCATAGCTTTCCTAGCCAATGTCTTAGCATGTCCGTCTCGCCTCACCCCCTCCACTTTCTTCACAAAATTTGTTACCTCATTGAAACTTTTCCCTGCAGAAGTCATGTGCACAGACAATACATGTAACTCACAATTCAGTCCCTTAACAAATAGATGGATCCTTTGTACCTTAGTAGTCACCAATTGTGTAGCATATCTACACAAAGAATGGAACTTAGCCTCATAAGCAGCCACAAACATACCACATTGCTCCAAAGCCATGAACTCATCCTTCTTACGATTTCTCAAGGTTTGGGGTACATACTCTTCCAGAAATAGAGCATGAAACTGGGTCCAAGTGACTGGGGGTAAAGTTGACAATCTACATTCCACATAAGCTCACCACCACTAGTTAGCCTCAGCCTGAAGCTGGAAAATCACAACTCCACTCCAAGTTGATGTACAATACCTAACTTATTGTCACGACCCGAGCCCATACTCCGGAAGAGACACGGCGTACTTGACCCCGAAGGGTACAAGCCTCATAGCATTCATAACATTTGATATAAGAAAAAGGGTATGGAATTAAAACTTATTTAAATCCATACAATATAAAAATACTCATTTAAAACATTTGAAACAGCGGAAGTCTATTGTCTCACATGGCCATATCTAAAATAATATCTTGAAACAAAAGTAGGGTCACAGCCCTTTACAATCGAAAATCTAACATATGTCTATTACATGGAAGAAAAGAAACATCTAAACACTTGTCCTCGATCTATGAGGACATACCACTTTGCCTTGGAGGAATCTTAATCCAAGCCCTTGAACTAGAGAGAAAACAACTCACTTGCCGGAACTTACACTTGTAGTAAAATAAGAGAAATATGGGTTAGCACACAAAATGTACTTAGTATGCTGACCATGCAAAAACATGCTTAAAATGGATATTTTATTTGAAAGTCATGCTTTTATGCCAATTTGGGAAAACTTCATAAACATAAGTATAAGAGGCATAATATACAAACATAACCAACATACAGTTATTTCTTCACATTACAACATAATCAACACTATAAGATATTTCATTACATTAAGCTTTCACCTCAAGCAACCCCAAGATACACTATGTGCAACGTATGAATAGCGTCCCATACCACCATCCACACTAAGTACCACATCAAGGACACCAAAAGTGAACTTACCATTCGTCTTTTCCATATTTACACAATACCCATACATAAGAGACATAAACATTTCATAAGTCATGACAAGGAAGTAATTCATAATACAATCCAAGTATAGCATGCATCATCACATTAAGAATATAAGTATGCGTAGCCCTATCAAAGCCTACTCGTGCAATGCATGGATGACATCCCATACTACCACCTACACTTCATAGAACTTCTCAAGAAACCATAATGCACATCTCACATGATGGGAAAAGGCATTAACCGACATAGACCATGAGAGTTAACCATGGAATCTGGTGTCATATAGCCTCACACCATAAAGAGGTGGTTTACTTGTCTAAGGTAGAACTGATAACATTTTAGCGTAGGTAGAAACCACTAGCTAATATCCTATGTGAGCACATAGTTATGGGATATGAAGATGTTCATTGGAACCCTAGCCTAACATTGGGAGAGTTTCCATCTTACCATATCCACTCGGTTATTCGCCTCCATTCCCATAGAGTATTTCATTTTCATTAACATTATCATACTTGAGAGGGCCACCAACATTATTCCTACCAACCCAACGTACATTACAAAAGAAAGGGCCGCCACCATTAGGTCTACCGATTCAAGGTACATTAAGGATAGCTCATTGACTTTCCAAGAAAGGTGCCATCAACATTGGGTCTACCGATACAAGGTTCATCATTCCACACATGAAAGCGATACCAACACTAGGTCTACCGATTCAAGGTTTATCATCACATTAGTCTCTAGACTCATCATGAAGGGCTACCAACACTAGGTCTACCGGTTCAAGACATAGCCTAGAATACTTCATCATTCATTTATGAAGGGAATGCCATTGGCCTATCTATTCATATTTATCAAGTCAAGACACATTCAATATACAAGAAGAGGATGCCTAAGCCTATCAATTCAAGATATGACTTCACATTATAGAAACCCTCAACATTCTATCATCACATTGATGAGTGTAAAATTGAGAAATTGCCTTTCAATAATAACACAATTACATCCAAGACATGATCATATTACCTTCATTGGATTCACTTTCATATACAAGACATCATGATAATACACAATTCCTCATACTATGCCCTTCAAGGCCATGAATCTTGAATCACCAACACACCAACAATTTACTACAATTAAGGCATGATTAATGATACAATTCAATAACCTAAATCAATTTAGACAAATTCCATTCACGTGCTTTCATAATCAACAAACCCACTTCATAAAGGCACAATTTAGGAATTGAGGAATTTCATGGGTTCATAGAGTATTTTCATCATAAATCATCACTTAAATACTAATACAATCATAATTTGTCATTAATATCCATTTGAAAACGTTTGAAGAAGGAACCCATGAGTTAGAGTAAAAACCCTAGGTTTTTGAGAAACTTGAAAACTTTGAAATCTACTTTTGAATGGACTCTAGTGGTTAAAGCTACCCCTAGATGAAGGATTAACATACCTTTCTTGTAAATCCCCAAGAAATTTGAGGAAGAACACCTTGAATCCACAAACCCTAGCTCCCAATTCTTCTTCTTCTTCTTTGGGAACTTCTAGAGAGAGAATTTTTGAAAGGGGGAACTCTTTTGATTTGATTTGGGTTTTGGAGAAATAAGGAGTAAGTGACTTGTTTTAAGACTTAAAACTATATATACTACTGATATAAAATAATTAAAATCAACCCGACACATTAATTAATTAATATGAAATTACTTAAAACTCCTCAACTAAGGCATCCCCGTCAGGGACCACGCCCACTTGGACGGACCGTCTAGGGGACCACGGCTCGTGCTGGTGCCCGTGGTCCCTTGACCAGTGTGTCTCTCCAACTTTCCAAGCCTTCAATGGCCTAAGGTAAGTCCATGAGACCTCCCACGATCAGTGGTCAAAACCACGAGTCGTGGTGATGATCGTGGCCTTGAGGCAGTGGCTTGGCTTTGAAGCCTTGCCTCTCATGAGGCCAAGTGTTCTTCACGACCACCTATATGGACCATCAAGGGCACCACAGCTCGTGGTGGTGCCCATGGGCTTTGAGGCAGTATCTCCCTCAACTTTGAACAACTCCCACAAGGCCAAGGGGTATGCACGGACCCCTTCATGGACCGTGGTCAAGACCACTGGTCGTAAAGGTGGTCGTGAACCCTGGCAGTGCTTGGTCAAGGGTTGGGCAGCCTTGGCTTTTAGCTAGGCTTTACCCGCTTTGCCTTGGAACATGTCCTTGCAACCACATACCAATCCTAAAAAAAGGGTCCTTCAACTACGGAGTCTAACACGTACCTTGACGTTGGCCCTCACGATTAGGCTCTAGTTCATCCTACCATTTTCTGAGTGGTTACACTTATGCGACCTCTCATAACAATCCAAGATGAATTCATATGCGTCCTCACTCTCAGAACCATGGAACATAGTGTAACATCTCGCTAAGTGAAAGTGCTAGAATTAGAAAGAGTCATTTAAGGAAATAATGAAAAATCTGGAAAATTGGTTAAGTTATGTTTAGTATGGGTTTTTGGTAAACTTCAAACTACCATAACTCCTTGATCAGGATGAGTTATGTGTGCTACAAGATACCGTAGGAAAGAACTTTAAATTATCTTTCCAACGCCGCTGAGTTTTCTCAATTATGAGTTTGTATGAGTGAGATATGTCCATTTGAAGTTGGACTGTTTGGATAAGGAAAGTCTAATCCAGATTTTGGAAGGATAGTTTGGTCTTTTCCATACCCAATTATTTTATTTCTATTTTAGGAATTTAATTGGGGACTAATCAGAACTATATCAGTTTATGCTTTTACCAAAACACGCTAGGGCTTGGAGAAAAGAGGAAAGAGGAGAAAAGAGAATAAAGGTTCAAGATTCATCAACGTCGTGCAATTTTGGTTGTGGATTTTACCAAGGATTCAATCCTATGAGGTATGTAAGACTCTCATAGAGTTGGGTTTGTTAACCCACGCGCCAACCATGTTTATTTTAACCAGAATTCTTCCTAAAAAGGGTTGAAAGTTTGATGCTCATGATATGGGCTCTTGAATTTTCTCTCGCTCTTGAATTGGTCTGAATTGAGGAGTTCTTGATATTATTGCGTCAAGTTATAGAGTTGTTATGAGTTAGGTTCTTGTGTACATTTAATGGGTATCTGAATCTAGAGAGAATTTGAGAAAAATAATTGAGTCTAGGCGATTTGGGGTTGGAGAATCGAAGAAGGGAAAAAGTCAGGTGAATCTAGGCACCAGGTCCGCGATGACCTGTTCCTCAGATTTGGGGAAATCTCCTTCGCTTCGCGGAGTGGTCACGGACTGTTCTGCCTCAAATTTATTTCGCGATCAAATATTTAAATGCAACCCCGCGTCGCGGAGTTGCTTCCAAACAGTGATTTCTTGATCGTTTCTCATGTTTAACTATCTAAAACCACTCCTAAACATCATGAGATCCTTCCTATCACAACTCGCAATCCTTGAATTGATAAATTTAAATTCAAGAAAAGTTAAGAGTCAAGTCTAGAGAGTTCTTAGAGTCATTTCAAAACTCTTTTGCAAACATTTTAACTTTGTTTTAAGACTTGGGTTTTAAGTTAAGTGAGTGTAACTAATGAAGTTCATTTCTTCAAAAAGAGTATATGGAACTAAGTATTTCCAAAGAGTAAATTTTTCCACATGTAAACAAGAGAGGAAACACTGATTTCCAAGAGAGCCTTTGAATTAGTTTTTGAGTAATAATCTCAAACCACAGAAAGAGTTTTTGTTTTCAAAACATATGAGCAGAATATATTTTGGGAGTAGTATTGAGCACCGATATGGGGACGAGTTTATAATAACTCAAGTCTCCATAAACCATGTAGCCATCATGGGTAAAAAGGGTCATACTTTTTAGATGATTCCTTAGTGCTTTTTAGCATAGATTAGTGGATCCACTTAGTTGAGGCGTTCTATATCACGAAAAGTTATAGGACAGTTGGCAGCGTGGGCGAGACATTGTATCATCACATTAGGTCATAGTGATGGTTGTCGGTTAGAGAAACTCCCACAGTATTATATTACTTTATATGTAAACTGAGTTGTTATTGTATTTCTTTAACACATTAACTTTTCACTTATTGTTTTAAATTCTTTGTATAAATTGCACATTTATTGTTGTTTTACTTTGCATTTGATTTGAGTATTCATGAGTTTAGTAAAGCTAAGGTAAGTGTTCTTTTCAGATTTCGTTCAATCTTATGTTATGTTTAGTTTTCCCCTCGCATGCTCGTACATTCAATGTATTGATGTCAGGTTGCCTGCATCTTCTCATGATGCAGATACAGGTAACCAGGATCAGCATCCACCACCCCGTTGATCACTCAGAGTCAGTTGGTGAGCCTCATTTCTTTTCGAAGGACTCTTTTTACATTTATCTAGTATTGCAGTTGCTAGGATGATTGGGGGTCTTGTCCTGACATCCCTTTTAGTATTTAGAGGCTTCATAGATAGCTAGATATGAGTCCTTTAGTCTTGTATTTCAGATGTTTTGCTATAAGACTTGAGTTGCCACTTTGGCTAATTTGAATGTTTATCATTCAACGTTCTAACTTTATTTGAGGCAGTTGTTTTAAAAGTGCATTTGATCCTTGCATTAATGCTTTAAGTCTTCCGCTGTGATTTAAGCCAGGCCAAGGGTTCGCTTGGGGCCAGCAATGGTTCTCGAGTGTCAGTCCCGCCTAGGGTGTAAGCTCGGGGTGTGACAAACTTGGTATCAGAGCACAGAGTTCAAGAGTCCTAGGGAGTCTATGAAGTCGTGTCTGTAGAGTCCTAGCTATCGATGTGAAGTGCGCCACATCTATAATTAGGAGGATGCAACATTTAGGAATTCATTCACTTCTTTCATACTCATTTCGTGCATAGAGTTCATCTCTATAAAGTTTCTTTCTAACTTGTGCTTGTGCGTGTCTTATAGTTGATCATGCATCCACGAAGATCTGTCTGAGGTTGTCCTACTAGAAGGAATGTTAAGGAGCAAGGGGTACCTAATGCACCTGAAGTGCAACCCCAAGCAGAGGTCACCAATGCTGAATTTCGGGAAGCAATCCAAATGTTGAGCCAAGTTGTGACCAACCAAGCTGGGCAAGAGAGAGAGAATCGTCAGGAAGTGGCTGATACTTCTAGGATTTGGGAGTTTCTAAGGATGAATCCTCCAAGCTTCACTGGTTCAAGCACTACTGAGGATTCAGAAAATTTTGTTGAGGAACTGATGAAGGTGTTTGAGGTTATACATGTTGTTGATGCTGAGCGAGTGGAACTAGTTGCATATCAACTAAAAAATGTTGCTAGGACTTGGTTTGACCAGTGGAAGAAGGGTAGAGCTGAGGGTGCACCAATTTTGAGTTGGGCTATGTTTAAGGAGGCTTTCTTGGGGCGTTTCTTTCCCTATGAACTGAGAGAAGCCAAGGTAAGGGAGTTCGTTACCCGTAAGCAGGATTCACTAAGTGTTCATGAGTATAGCTTAAAGTTCACCCAACTTTCCCGATATGCTCCAGAGATGGTTGCTGATATGAGGAGCAGGATGAGTCTGTTTGTTGTTTGGTTGTCTCGTCTATCAAGAAAATAGGGCAAGGCAGCTATGCTAATAGGGGACACATATATATCAAGGTTGATGGTTTATGTGAAGCAGGTTGAGGAAGAGAAACTAAGAAATAGGGAAGAGTTTAGAAACAAAAAAGCTAAGACAAGGAATGAGTCCGGGCAGCAAAGCAGTAATGTGAACCATTTTTTCCTTTAAGCAAAAGTTAAAGGGACCTGCTCCATCATCTGCTAGTGCACCTGCACCCAAAAACAAAGGTGAGTATAATGGACATAATTTGCAGAACTTCAGAGCTAGACCTGCGCAGTCTCAGGGTAGTATGGCACAAGGAGGTAACTGGGCTCCTGCATGTGCTAAATGTGGTAGGAACCACCCAGGTAGTGTCATGATGGTTCCACTGGTTGTTTCAAGTGTGGTCAGGAGGGTCAGTTCATTAAAGTGTGCCCTAAGAACCGGAAAGGTAATGGAAATCAGGGGAATACAACCCAATCTTCATCAGTTGCTCCACCAAATAGAGTTGCATCTAAAGGAGCTACTTCAGGGGCTGGCGGAGAAGAAAACCGCCTATACGCTATCACGAGTCATCAAGAGCAAGAGAATTCTCCAAATGTTGTCATTGGTATGATCAAAGTTTTTACTCTTAATGATTATGCTTTTCTAGACCCAAGAGCATGTTTATCTTTTGTGACTCCTTATATTGCAATAAGTTTTGATATTATTCCTGAGAAACTTTGTGAGCCCTTTTGTGTTTCTACACCTGTTGGGGAGTCTATTCTAGCCGAGCAAGTCTATCGTGATTGTACCGTTCCCGTCAATCACAAGAGCACCATGGCTGATTTAGTTGAGTTAGACATGGTTGATTTTGATGTCATTCTGGGTATGGACTGGCTTCATGCCTTTTATGCCTCCATTGATTGTAGAACTCGAGTTGTCAAGTTCCAATTTCATAATGAGCCAGTTATAGAGTGGAGTAGTAGTTCAGCATTGCCTAAGGGTCATTTTATTTCGTACCTTAAGGCAAGAAAGTTAGTTTCCAAGGGTTGTGTCTATCACTTAGTCCGAGTTAATGACGCTAGTGTTGAGACACCTCTTATTCAGTCAGTTCCAGTTGTGAGTCAGTTTCCATAAGTCTTTCCTAATTATCTACCCGGAGTACCTCCTGAGAGGGAAATAGACTTCGGTATAGATATTATTCTAGATACTCATCCAATATTTATTCCGCCATATAAAATGGTTCCAGCAGAGTTGAAAGATTTCCTTGATAAGGGTTTCATTCGACCAAGTGTCTCACCTTGGGGTGCTCCGATCTTGTTTGTGAGAAAGAAAGATGGTTCCCTTAGGATGTGTATATATTATCATTAGTTGAACAAGGTTACCATCAAGAATAAGTATCCTCTTTCGAGAATTGATGATCTTTTCAATCAGCTTCAGGGTGCCACTTGTTTTTAAAAAATACACCTCAGATATGGCTGCCATCAGTTGAAAGTAAGGGAATGTGATATTCCAAAGACTATATTCAGGACCTATTATGGTCATTATGAGTTTCTGGTCATGTCGTTCGGTTTAACTAATGCGCCAGCATCATTCATGGACCTTATGAATAGAGTATTCAAGCCTTATGTAGATATGTTTGTTATCATGTTCAATGATGACATTCTAATCTATTCGAGGAATGAGGAAGACCATGTTAGCCATCTCAGAATAGTTCTCCAAACTCTAAAGGATAAGTAGTGATATGCTAAGTTCTCTTAATGTAAGTTTTGGTTTGAGTATGAGGCATTCTTAAGTCATATTGTTTTCGGTGATGGGATTAGAGTTAACACTAATAAAATAGAGGCAGTGCAGAATCTGCCTAGACCCACATCTTTGACTGATATTAGGAGTGTCTTGGGGTTGGCTGGATATTATAGAAGGTTCGTAGAAGGGTTCTCATCTATTTCATCTCCTTTCACCAAGTGGACTCAGAAAATAGTGAAGTTTCAATGGTCTGAAGCTTGTGAAAAAAGCTTTCAGGAATTGAAAAAGAGGTTGACTACTGCCCTCATATTGACTTTACAAGAAGGTACTCAAGATTTTGTCGTATATTGTGATCCGTCTAGAGTTGGTTTAGGTTGTGTGTTAATGCAGGATGGCAAAGTTATAGCTTATGCCTCCAGACAGTTGAAAGTTCATGAGAAGAATTACCCAACCCATGACTTAGAGTTGGTTGTCGTAGTATTTGCTTTGAAGATATAGCGTCATTATGTGTATGGTGTTCATGTTGATGTATTCACTGATCACAAGAGTCTTCAGTATGTGTTTAGTCAGAAAGAGCGTAATCTCATACAACGAAGGTAGTTAGAGCTACTCAAGGATTTTGACATGAGTATTCTATATCACCCAGGTAAGGATAATGTTGTTGTCGATGCCTTGAGTAGATTGTCTATGGGTAGTACCACCCATTTTGAGGAAGATAAAAAAGAGTTATCAAAAGATGTGCAAAGACTTGCATGATTAAGAGTTCGACTAATGGATTCCACAGAAAGAGCAGTAGTGGTGATGAATGGGGCCGAATTATCATTAGTGTCAGAAGTAAAAGAGAAGCATGACCAAGATCCTATTTTGCTTCAATTAAAGGCAAATGTTCATAAGCAAAAAGTATTGGCTTTTGAACAAGGGGGAGATGGTGTATTGAGGTATCAAGGTAGGTTATGTGTACCAAGGGTGGATGAACTCCAAGAGAGAATCATGGAGAAAGCTCATAGCTCCAGATATTCTATACATTCGGGTTTCACAAAGATGTATCGTGATTTGAGAGAGGTTTATTGGTGGAGTAGTATGAAGAATGGCATTGCAGAGTTTGTTGCTAAGTGTCCGAATTGCCAAAAAGTTAAAGTAGAGCACCAAAGACCCGGTGGTTGATATACCGTGAGTTTACGGTATTTCTAATACATTTCACTTACAAGTTGTGTGTGTCTAGGGCCTTGTTGTATTGGTTTTTATGTGTTTTTATCATATTATGCAGGAAAGATGTGCAGGCGCGGAAGTAAAGAGACAGCTGAAAGGGATGCAGAAAAGGGCATCTACGGAGTGATCTACGGACCGTAGGTCTACTGACGCTCCGTAGATGGTGGTCGTAGATCAGCAGCCAAGGCATGGAGGCAAATCAGGGAAATCTGACCAAGTGTGGAACCACGGTGCCAATTTTACGGTCCGTAGATGGATCTACGGACCATACTGTCAATCCGTAGATGGTGACTGAAAGGGTTCCAGTACCTGATTTTTGAAGATTCCAAGTATGGAGCTACGGAAGAGGATTGACGGACCGTAGATCGATATACGGTCTGTACTGCACATCCGTCGTTTGCTTCAGAGAAGCTGATTTTT
>JAJOOS010012278.1:0-33393 GCA_029582725.1 Solanum chiquidenum
TTCTTTCAAATTCCTATGGAATTGTGAGGAACAAAGATGAATAGTCGACCTTGTTGTGAGAACAGAGGTAGGTCTTCATGGTGGTTGTCTCGGAATGAGAGGGAGATAAGAGGAGAGGGGAAGAGGAGAACATGATTTTGGTGGTGGTTTGGGTTTCGTCGGAGGCGGCGACAGTGGTGGCTGATGGTCGAGCAGCAAAAGAGGGAGAACAAATGAAAGCACTAGCAATGCTGAATCCGGTATGAGAATTTGGTCTTTGTTGCTATGGAGAAGAAACAATGGCTAATTTAAGGGTGGGGAAGATGATTGTTGGAGAAAGAGGAAATTTTCGTCAAAATTCACCTTCTAACGCGCCTAGAGGAGGTGAGAACACCTCCTATGACAGGTCAGCACTTAAGTGTGTAGAAAATAGAGAAATATAAAGTTCAGGGGTAATAAGACATCCTTAAAGTTGGAGTGTGTAGTTAGGATTTCGGGTATAGGTTAGGGGGTTTTAGACCATTTTCTCTTTTTAAATTAAATAAAGATCTTTTCTTTTATTCACTAGTTGAGTACTTTTTCTTGTCAGATATTAAAGAATAAAAATTATTTACTTAAAATTCATTATCGTATCTAGTGATGTGTTTGTGCACCCCATTTCACAATTATCGTATTGAAATGGATACAAAAATAATCAAGGAAGTCAACTATATTTATGTAATTATATATATTATTTATATACATAATATAATTTCTTTTTTAACAAATTGATGCCAATTAATTAAACCAAAATCATAATTTCATGAGATTACCTTTACGTGCTGCCATGCATGAGTTGACAAAACCATCTACGATTGAATGTATATGTAAGTAAGTACTCCCTCCGTCCCATTTTATGTGAGGTACTTTGACTCGGCACGAAGTTTAAGAAAGAAAGGAAGACTTATAAAATTTGTGGTCCAAAATGAATGATAGAAATTTGTGTGGCTGTAAATCATTTCATTAAGAGTAAAATAGACATTTTATAGTCAAATTGTTACTTTATATAGAAATGTGTCATTCTTTTTTTGGACTGACTAAAAAGAAAAGTAAGTCACATAAATTGGGACAAAAGGAGTATAATATAATAATAATTGAAGTGATTTATTTCTTCATTTTTTTTGTGTGTTTATTTTTTTATATTTTTAAATTTTCTTTAACGAAAATTCTAACATCGTCATTCCCTTCATTGACCGTATAATTTCAAACTCACTTTTATGACTCCACTCAGTCAGTGTTAATTATTCGAGACATTTAAGATTAGATATAAAGGATATTTGAAAAGTTTTCTTATGAATAAGGCGATCAAAAAGCTTTCTTAAAAGTTTGTGCACAAATTTTAAAAGAGTTGAATGATGAAAAAAACAATTGAATTACTTCGTGAGATTCATACTTTAACTATTAATTCTCTTTTGTTAGCTTAATTATTATTATCTATATATTCTATGTATTAAAACACATTGTCAATTATCTGTTGTTTCCTTTTTTCATCAAAACTATCATCATTTACTCAATTAGGTATGTTTTAATACATAGATGATGATAGTTCAATTAAAAAAATAAAAATTGTATGTTGCATAATTAAGATATGAAACTCACAAATAAATAATAGCTCATTTATGTTTTTTTAAAAATGATTATCTCATAAATGAATGAATGAGGTAGTACTATGACTTTTGTAGCTTAAATATAAGAACTTTTTAATCTAAATACACGATTTATTTTATTATATTTTCTAAAAGAAATTACCATTTGAAAAAATTACAAAAAATTCTACTCTCTCCTATTCTTAGATACATTACTTTACGCGATGTATCCAACTTTTACGTAATGTATCAAGACATTGAATGATGTATTCAAAATCGAGATGCAATGTATCGAAGCATTGAGCGGTGCATTCGAAATCAGGACGTGACCAGATTTCACCAAATTTAAGGAATATGATGTAATTAGCTCTTAACACTATAAAATTAGTGTAAAATTTCCGAGTTAGTAATTTTAAAAATAAATTAGGTAATAAGATTAGTGTAAAATTTCCGAGTAATTTTAAAAAAATTGGGTAAGATCCACCGAAGTGGGTAGCCTTAACCGGATGTGTCTGATAACAGGTAAAGCCCGAAGGCTGTTCCCGTCCCTGTCGGGGGAGATGCCAACCATCTCTCCTTTCTACGAACACATTCTTACACCACGTTATCAACTTATATAAATACAAAAAAAATAAAATAAACTGGCGATGTGGGACAATTTGGTAGACTTTTCTTAATTTCACTTCCAAATGTCTTTAGCAACTTTAAGCCAAAAAAGACTGAAGGTGTTAATACGTATCATTGACTAATGAATAATTTCTAAACAAGAAACCTTAATGATACCAATATAATATATATTTATTAACTGTATCAGACAAATTTAGTCTAGCCTGTTGCACATGCTTACTTTTTAGTTGTAATGGATAGATGCAAATTTAGAATTTGAAGTTGATGAATTTTTATAACAATCTTAAGTTAATACATCATCCTCCCTTTCACAGTAAAATATTTATAAAGTATTTAATGAATTGTTAATACATATACATAATTTAAACAAAAGATACTAAATTCATGTGATCCACCCTTGTAATAGGTCCTATGGATGGAGGTTACCCATTTTGTTTGTTATATACAAACTTTTTGAAGTTCTTACGTGTTAAGCACCAAGAGTTTATTGCACCATTAAAATTGCAACAAATATTATATTTGAAATTCATATTTTAAAAGTATAACGAGTTCAATATCTTAGAATTTTTTTAAAGTTGAACCTATCAAGTTTAAATTCATCTCTAAAAAGTACATATGCAGTGTAATCTCACAAAGTGGAGTTTGGAAAAGATAGAGTATACGCATACCTTATCACTAGAGAGGTTGTTAAAGTCATTCAAAATTAATCAAACGCCATCTAATCTTGATTACAAAATTACATCTCTTCAAAGCATGAAAGACTGATCACATGATAGAATTGCAATAATGCAAATGCTAGCTAGCCATTGTATCCATCAAATTCATCCAAACCTTAAGGTACCAAGGATGATCCTAAGGTTTGTAAATCGTTGCAAAAAAGTTTCTTCTCGTCGATAAATTCATGATAACAATAATTTATTTGAACAGATACGGAATTTAAGCAAATACCGATTCTTTCGTAGCAAGGCCGCCATGCTATCAATCACTCTTCCCTTCTTGGGCTCCAAGTTCTTGCAAATAATGCTCTGCATCCAACGCTGCCATGCATCCTGCAAAACAAGTTTTTTCAAAGAGATCACTAACTTTGATACCTGAAACCAATCAATCTTAAGACAATTCTAGTAAGGATATTAACACACACATACAGACTAACAATAGACCATATATGATCTCACGAGCACTGAAATTGTCGCAAACTGACACTAGATCTGAAATTTTCATAAACTTGAAAAAACTTAGATATCAAGATTGACAACATATTGCATGCATTCAATGTAAAGCTTACCCCTTGAAAACTACTCTCTTCAAAGCATGTGTCAAAGTACTGGTTAATACAGGGAGTTGAGAAAAACATGCATTGTCTAATGTTTGTGAGACAAATCTTTGACTTAAATCCAGCTCGAAGATCAGTAATATAATGGGAGATTCACATTCTCCACCAAATCAAAATAGTAAAGCGACTCATTGTGTCGTAAAGAACAACAGCACACTTATGAAGGCCATAGCATATAAATGTTAACAGTACAAAATTGGTTAATGTAATACTCCTTACAGGATCAACACTGACTAATAGTTTTGGAAGTCGGGGTTAGCACTGAAAGGTGCCAACATAACAAATGCACTGCTTGACATTTGTTGACTTGGCATAGAAATCTCCTATAAGTATAATGATATCAAAAGATCATAGAATCAAATGGTCGGTACAAAAGTTGGACGTTGATGCTTTAGACAAATAGGAGGTCCCAGTTTAGATTTCAAAAAGTACAGAACTGTGTTAAGGAAGGTGTAAAACCAATTTATTTTGTATTTGAGTTGTATAATATTGGACTGGAAGAAATGATTAAAGTTTCCACTTTAGATGGGAAGAAACTTTTCTTTTCCATGGGACAACTATGACAGGAGATTATAGTAGAGCACTAGGCCACTAGCCAAAACAAGAAATCAGTGCACAAGAAATAATTGTTGGAAAAATATATATTGGTTGATCATTATATTGTGGTCCATGCTAGTATAAAAAAAAAGAAGGAAAAGTCTGGTGCAGAAAGCATCACGGTCCAGAGAAGGGAGGCACCCCAAGGGATGTGATGTATTGTAGGTAGCTTATCCCAATACAATCATCATTGGTTGATTCCATGGGTCGAACCCGTGACTTATGGGCTTAGTTGCGCGAACTCTTCACTTTTAATGCCGCACCCGTCTCGGATTCTCCAAAAATACACTACTTTTGGCGAATCCGACACGCACCCATCGACACTTTTGAAGAGTCCGAGCAACATAGCTTATGGGTCATATGGAGACAACTTTACCATGGTCCAGGCTAGTACATTAAGAAAAATTGGCAATCAACTTCCTATCAAATACTTTTACCTCTAGAAACTCTCAAGCTCTAGGGAATTGAAACAATTTTCCAGAGAACTATTGCTTATAGATATATCAATGCACTGCACTATTCCCTTGAGGTGAAAAATATTTTACCTATCTCAGGAGTTGCTTTCTGCTCAAGCAATCCTTACAAGATACCATCAAAATGGACTACGGAAAATATCTTTTTGATTAATATCAAGGGCTACAAATTGTGAGAAATATAAGAAAAGAATATTATTGAATTGTTGTTGTTTACATTATTACATTGAGATCCTATTTATAGACCTTAGAATACAATCCTTTACCAAGTAGGATACTATTTAATATTTCTAGTTCTATTTCTATTGTTCTAATAGGATTGTATAAAAACTTATTTCTATTCTAATAGAATTGTATAAACCTATTCCTATTCTAACAAGACCATAATAAAGTGCAAAAAAACACACAATAAAACCTCATCCACAAAGACTTCCCGAGGACATCCTAATCCTTATTAACAATGCATAAGGAAAATTGCTGGTTATACTAGGAGCAGCATGATGCTTCATTTCAATCTTAATCAATTTCCATATGTATTCATTATGTATTTCTGGTCACTCTTATGTGATACCTTTCTTCTCATTCTCTCTTAAATGGCACTGAGGAGTTCCATTACTAAGCTATAAACAGGATAGATCATTCCCCCAATCAACATTTTGAACCGTTACACTACCTTTTGTTAAATAGAAACCTCCCTTCTTTTACATCTATGACATCTCCTGGAAATCAGTATCGATTTAACACTATTAATTGAATAGTTTTTGAGAATTTCCTTTTTCAAACTTCGATAACCTAACCCTCATTCGATAGAACCAACCACCCAACCAACCTTCCCTAAAAAGCAGAGATAGGGGATCCAATTGACAACAAGGCAGGCGGCTACTGTTGTAGCTGCAATGAGGAATGCTTTCTCTGAATCTCTTTCTTGATATGATAGAAAGTGCTTCCTTATTCTCAGCACCTATCAAGGTCGTGTACCATAATCCTTGTACACTTGTCATTAAACATTTTGATGCTTTACTTCCAGCTCAGAAAATAAAGGGTCAAATTGCTAACATTAGTTCAGTATTTCCAAGAAGGACATAGTGTAATCCAATCCTTAAGGGGTCGTTTGGTTGGAAACAAGTTATCCTGGGATAAGTGAGGGATAACTTATCACATCACTAAGATATAAATGGTGGGATAAATAATCTCAAGACTGCCTAATACCTCCAACCAAACGCAGGGACAAAATACCTATATTTTGTCCCTAGAATTATTATACCTAATACCTCACACCAAACAACTCCTAACAGTTAAAACTATAGAGAATCACCAAACTAGAGTAAATAAAATAAAATAAAGCAATACTTTAATTTCAAAAAAATGGATTTTGGATTATTTTTATGACTTTCACAACCATGTATGTGCAAATAGCCCGAGACTTAGATAAGCTTAGATTGAGGCTTAGTGTTCTTGTTGAAAAGAGGGGATTCTTCAGCATTATTGCAATTGGCGGAGTCGGGATTTTCACTAGGGAGTTCTAAATATGAAGTAAACATACTTAGGATCCAAAGGGCATTAAACATCTACAATATATACATAAAACAATCATGTATAAACAGTGTAATTTCCAGCTAAAAGGGGCTAGAATGACATTCATCAAACACAACCAATAGAGAAGTTGTAGCCATGCTCAGTGAAGCAAACTAATAAAGAGCAAACAGCAAAGTAAATTAGGATCACTACCTGAACCAGCAGCAGTAATAGCTTGCCGGTACTTCTTATCTTGCACATCACCAGCAGCAAATACACCTCTAACGCTAGTCTTTGTCGTCCCTGGCACGGTTGCAACATATCTCTCAGCATCCAACTGCAGTTGTCCATCCAAAAATTTGGTAGCAGGTTCATGCCCAATAGCAAAGAACAAACCCGAAACCTCCAAATCTGATACCTTTCCAGTAACCACATTTTCCACCTTTAATCCACCCAAAGACTTCTCCCCATATGCCTCCACCACAGCAGAATTCCAAATCACCTCTATCTTAGGGTTACTCAATGCCCTATTTCGCATAATCTTCGAAGCCCTAAATTCATCTCTTCTATGAATTATATACACTTTTGAACCATATTTCGTCAGGAATGTAGCTTCTTCCATTGCTGAATCTCCACCACCGATCACCGCCAATGGCTTGTTACGGAAGATCGGAGCTGCGCCGTCACACACAGCGCAAGCCGAGATCCCTCGATTCCAATATCCATTTGCGCCGTCGCCGGATCCAGGAAATTCAAGCCGCTTGGCAACAGCACCAGTAGCGATAATAACAGTGTCTGCTAATACAGTCCTTTCATCGGACATGACCTTGAAAGGACTAGCAGAGAAATCAACGTTACTTACAGTTTCAGTGAAGATCTGTGTACCGAATCGAACAGATTGAGCACGGCACCGGTCCATGAGTTCACCACCGGCGAGTCCTTCCGGGAAACCGGGGAAATTCTCGACCTCGGAGGTGGTTGTGAGCTGTCCACCTGGCGCGATATCATTGGCCATCCATCCTTCAAAAAGGATCGGTTTTAGCTCGGCGCGTGCTGCGTAAATGGCGGCGGTGTGAGCCGCCGGTCCACTTCCGATGATGCAAACTTTGGTCTTCTGTATGTCCGCCATAGAGGTTATATTAGCGACTCGGTGATGGTGGTGGGTGGTGGCGGCGACGACGACGGCGACGGCGGAGAGTTTATATTGTTTTTGGGCTTTCTGGAGTGGATCTTTATGACATGTGGCCAGTAGTTACGGGTCAAAACTTTGTTTTAAATGGATCGGATTTTGGCGGGTTCGGTTTTTTCATATTTTCATTCTTGAGCGGACTTTGGCGCCAAATTCAAATAGCGGTTAAAAACGAAAACCATTAATTTTCTTTTATTCAAATTGGGAGATTTTATTTCATCCTTTCTTTATGCATTATATCGGCCACAAGCAAGTAAGGTTGCGTATCAGTCAGTTGAGTTCAATTTTGAAGTTTATTGGTTCGATTTTTTGGTTATTAATTTGTAGACATGTCAAATCATTATAGAATTATCTTAATATAGGTTTACTGGTTATAGATCATTAGTGGCTCAATTATCGATTTAACTATTAAGACTTGACATTAAAAATAATAATTAAAATTTATTTAAAAACAAGGTGACAAATCAAATAAATCATACATATGAGTTGACAAATTTCATCTTGCTCAAAAACAAATATTGTCACATTGTAGGATAACCAAAAATTTGATTGAAACTAAGTTTTAAATCAAAGAATTTATATATATTCAAGAGCTCAAATTTAATATCTCTAATTAAGAGAGGAGCAGCACATTCGTTGCACTATATTGATTGATGATTGTAAAAATGGTCCTGGATGTGAATTCATAATGTGAAACGGGTTGCTTTTTTTCTCTCTCTTTGGAATAAGGGATAGATGGTAATTAGTACTCACGTATTACTTTTGCTGTCTTAATTAAATAACATGTCATAATTATTAAAATGGATGAATAATATAAAAATAATTTACACTATTGATAAACATAACAAGTATATAATTATAGAATTATTATTATTATTTATATAATTTAACTTAATTTTTACTTTTTTCTATTTAGTATGATAATAATAATAATAATAAATTTTGAATGAGATTATAAATAAAGCAATATGAATTCAAGAGATGACAGAGACATTATTATTATATTAACATTCTAATGAAACGATTAAAGATAAAAAAAGACTTTAATCTCAACAATTGACTAATTAAAGCAAAAGTGATTATAATCATGGAGACATAACTTAGTGAACTTTCCCAAAGTTTGAAAAATAGGATGGCCCCTTAATCTAATAATTATATTAATTTTTCAAACCCCAAAAATGTTCTCAACAACACGACTTTTAACATCAACTTTTATTGATTTTAGTTATGGTCAAAATAATAGACTTTTGTTAGGTGGCCACATAATCTTTTGAATCTTCACCTATATTTACTAAGAACCTTCTCCCAAAAACAAGGCAGTTTATAATACTACTTCTTCTGTTTCAATTTATATGATACTTTTCATTTTTCGAGAGTCAAACAATTTAAGTTTGATTGAGAAGTTGCGCACAGAATCTTCAATTTTTTTGAAATGAAATTCATATATTTGTAAACTACGTAACAAGTACTATAAGTCACAATAACTGATAATTCAAAATGTTTAAAAGATCGATAAAAAACTTACGGTCAAAAATAGACTTGTTTGAATCTCGAAATCCGAAAAGTGCCAAATAAAATGAGACGGAGGGAGTATTATTTTTAGCAAATTATCAATCAATATTTATCATAAATATTTATTTACTTTATTTACAATTATCTTATAAATAGATTACTTATATAAATACTTTATTCGTCTCAAATAAGTGTCATTTTAAATATTTAAGATAAAATTTAATATGTTTTTTCTTTTCTTTAACTATATACCATCATACATTATCTTTTTAATAATGTTTAATTTTTAAAAGACATTTGTTAAATAAGGATACTTTTTGATTTCTTAATAGACATGATTTTTATCAAAATAACACTTATTTTAAAATAGAAGGAAGACTTTTTTTTTCGATATCAAATTATCAATACATAATAGCTTAAATACCAAAACAAATATAAACAGCACAACCTTAATGCCATTACACAAGCACAAGTGTTAAGTTTTTTCTTTTTTTAAAGATTCTTGTTTGGTAGACAATACCTACATTGAAGTTTGATTACTTCAAATTTACACCACATAGGGTCTTATTCGAAAAAAATACTTTCTACTAAAAAAAATGTGTACACATAATTTGAACCCGAGATTTCGGGAGGAGAGCCCCATTCATACAACAAAACTTGTCCTATTTCCATTGTGATTTTGTTCCTGTTTTTTTCCTTTGAAAGGTCCACAACATTTCCAATCATTCAACAAGAGGAAACACAAGAACAAACAGAACTGTATCCAATGTACAAACAAAAACATCAAGAAGAAAAAGACAAACAAAACACACAAAAAATGTTCTATTTCAAATCTCATGACCAGGCAATTTTCACCTGAATTAAATCTAAGGTACCATATGATCAAACAACCCAAAAAATACAACTTTAAATAAAGAAAATAAAAATCAAGGTGGAAATATATAGTACTTATCTTAATATTTTCAATAGAGGGACGAAACTCACTAATCTGATTAATTTGAATCATCAATTGCGTTGAGCTCATTAAAAAAATATTTCCTTACAGAAATTTTCTCAATTTTTAAGATTCGAAATCGAGACCTCTCCATCAACTTACCATCTTTTCTACCTTCTTGAGAATTTCTCTAATTTCAGAACTCAAACTCATAAAATCCAAGAGTTCGATCTTGTTAGAGTTGCAATCTTTTCAACCTTCAATTTTTTGGGAATATCCCTATTTTTAGAATTCGAACTCAATCATGACACCTCTTATTAGACTTGCAATCTCTTTGACCTTCAACCTTTTTGAAAATTTCTCTCATTTTCAGAACTCGAACGCGAGACCTCTAATCTGTCATTTTGATCATTTCAACATTGAAGTTTCATGATTTTCCTCAATGGAAAGAGAATTCCTCTTGATGAAATCCAAACAATCAGCAATAGCTTCAGCATAAAATGAATTTGAACTTGTAAAAGACTTTAATTTATAATCATTTCTATTACCATACATACCATAATCAACTTTTTTCTTCACCAAATTCTTCTCATCTCTTTGTTTTCTTCCACTAAAATTCTTCTTCAACAAAATCAACAAATTCCCACAAATTGATTTTCTCAAAATCTTGAAAAAATTCAAGAACTTCACTTGTAGTCTTTGAACTGAAAATTTTCTTGAATTTAACTTAATTCCTCTAATTCCGTTACACTTTTTTCTTCCAATTACTCTCTTGTATCCCATATGACTCATGATATTATTATTTTTTACAAAAATGATGAATTTTTTTTTTTATTTATTTTGGATGGAAATTGTGTGTTATAAATAAGTGTGGAAATTGAATGAAGAAAGGCAATGATTTCAAGTTGGTGAGTGGAAAAGGGAAATAACTTGGAAAATGGGGTGTTTTTGGAGGAGACTTTTTGATGGTCTAAACGCGGATTAGTAAGACTTAGAAAAAGGTTTAGATAGTCGGAGATTTATTTCAATTAAGCATCTGAATATATAATAAAGTTTTTAGATATTTGAGTCAAGATTTATTTTAATTGAATATCTGAATATATAATAAGTGTTTTGACACTTAAACAAAGACTTGTTTTAATTGAATGTCTAAACATTTAAGGAAAAATGGTTTGATATACCCCTCAACTTTGTTATTTAGAGTTGATATACCCCTCGTTCGGAAAGTGGTCCATATATACCCCTATTTTTACACAAATGATTCACATATACCCTTTTCTTCTAACAGAAGTGAAAATAATAATTTTAAAATAATTTTTATTAATAAAATAATAATTCATATAGGGATATATTTTATCCTTCTCACACATTTTTTGTTTACCTTTTTTAATTCAACGGCTAATTTAAATTTATTATTTTGATGGTCAAATTTATTCTTTTCACTTATTTTCTTATAATCTTTACTATAGATATCCTAAATTATCTTTTACAGATATAAATACTAAATTAATTACAATAGCAAAAAAATAGATTTTGTTTTTTTTTTCTCTTTTTTTTTTTAATTTACATTTCTTTCATTTTATTTCTCTTGTTTTACGCTAAAGAATGAAAGAAAAATTGCAATAAGAATAAGAGACTCAAATAATAAAAATAATCAAAGAAGTCAAAAAATAATTTATGTGTGAAAAAGAACAAATACATAAAAAATTTAATATTAAAAAAAAATTAAAATTAATTTTATCACTTTTGTAACGGCAGGGGTATATGTGAACCACTTTTTGTAACGGTGAAAGGTATATGTGTGCCAATTTTGTAACGGTAGGGGCATATATGAGCCACTTTTGTAACGAGAGACATATTAGCTCTAAATGACAAAGTTGAAGGGTATATCAAGACATTTTCCTAACATTTAATAAAGTGTTTAGATATTTAAATGATGTCTTGTTTTAATTGAACATCTGAATACACAATAAAGTATTTAGAAACTCAAATGAATATTTATTTTAATTGAGGATCTAAACATATGATATAGTGTTTGTATTACACATTTTCAATTTAAATTTTGAAAAAATAATATTTGAATGTGTTTTCACGTGTTCATTGTGTAGATAAGTTAATCTCTTAAGATCGATTTGTCACCTCTTTTCAATTGTATGTATTTGCCTTGGTAAGCCGTCAAAAACCTTAGACCTTTTTCAATCGAGGTTGACGTATATATTTAAAGGAGATGACATATTTAACATGGTTAACTTAACTATTCAATATGTATAAAAAAAAAATTCAAAATTTAAATCGAAAGTGTTTGATTGGGGGATAATTGGGTGAGCACGTATAATTTTCAATAAGTGTTGAGAACACGTATAATTTTAATTTATTTTTTAAAATTAAAATTTATCAATAATTGGGTGACATTTTTCTTTTTTTATTGAGAATATAATCAAGACAGAACATAGGGAGACAAACGATAGAAAAATAGGGGAAGTGTCTTATATTTCACAAACCAAAGTGACTGGAGTAGTTGTGAGATTAGATAGATAAGCATAAAAAATTAGTGGATTAACAAATTGATAATCACAAAATCTGTCATGCAATAAATTAGATTAACAAGTAGATTACTACATTCAGTGACCAGAGGCGTATTCAGAATTTCGGTATGATGAGTGCACTATTATGAAAATGTGAGTTAATTCCCTAAATGGTCACCCAAGTTTAGGGAATTGCCTTGAAATATCATTTATGTTTCATTTAGGATCAAAATATCACTCAACTATCACTATTTTCCTTCAAATATACTTGACACTTCAAAAGCCCACTCTCTCCTAGTTGGCATGACATGTCATTAAAGTCTTTTTTTTAATAATAGACTAATTTAATTCATTAAACCCATTTAACTAAAATAATAATCATATTATTTTTTAAAAATATATATATTAGTTTATTAAGAATAAATTTTCATACTTAAGAATCTTTTATCATAATTAAACTTTTTTATTTTTTTATGTTATGAAGAATAGGTTTTTAAAACCTACTATAATCTCATCAATTTTGAATCCTTATAAACACATACATTCAAAAAATTATTGATTTACAAATCACTTCTGAACGCTAATTTACATCAATTAATCATAAATTGTATAATGAATCAATAATATTAAAGGTAAATTAACTATTAAAAAATAATTAATTGGGTGCTTTGAAATCCGTATATACTTACAATATCTTTTTTTGAAAAGAAAATAGAAAGTGATTAATAATTATATTAGAAAATAAAATTTTGATCTTTATTTATTAGTATACTAATCTAATATAATATGTATATTATTGAATTAAAATAGGCAATTCAATAAATTATTACTTGTATTTCATGAATTTGGGATGAGATAAGAATATATATTGGTGTTTAATTGTATGACAAGTTAAAATATAATATAATATAGAATAAAAGATTAAAAATAAAAAATTAAAATTAAATTAAAAAAAGTTAAATAATAATTTTCTCTTCCTTACCAACTTTTTTGTCAACCTTGCAAATTTATTTGAATATTTTTATGAAAAAAATTGCTTAAAATTTTCGATTAATTTACTTAGAAATTTTAAAAATTATCAGGTAATAATTGCACAGAGGTTTTTTCATTGAATTTTGTTTGGTAAGAATATATAAAGGAATTAGATTTTTTTTTTTTTATAATCTTCATAAATTCTCATGTAATTTATATATTTGTTTAATAGAGACATAAGTTTGATGGATTAAATAGGTCTATTGTTTTTTTAAATGATGATTTAATGGCATGACATATCAACTAGAATATAATGAGACTTTTAAGGTATTTAGTATTTTTTTTTGGATAAAATATATAATATTATTCACTTTCTATTTTTTCAAAAAAAATATCGGAAGCATGAATTTCAAAATACACAATTAATATTATTGTAATAGTTAATTGACCTTTAATATTATTGATTCGTTATACAATTTATGATTAATTGATGTAAATTAGTGTCCATGAGTGATTTGTGTATCAATATTTTTTTGATTGTATGTGTTTATAAGTATTCAAAATTGATGACATTATAGTATGTTTTAAAAACCTATTCTTCATAGCATAAAAAAATAAAAAGTTTCATTATTATAAAAGATTCTTAAGTATGAAAATTTATTCTTAATAAGCTAATATATATATTTTTTCAAAATAATATGATCATTATTTTAGTTAAATGAGTTTGATGAATTAAATTAGTCTATTATTAAAAAAAGACATTAATGACATGTCATGTCAATTAGGAGAGAGTGAGACTTTTGAAGTGTCAAGTATATTTGGAGGAAAATAGTGATAATTGAGTGATATTTTGGTCCTAAATAAAACATAAGTGATATTTCAAGGCAATTCCCTAAATTTGGATGACCATTTAGGGAATTGACTCTGAAAAGGTGGATCTACTCGGTTTGATATTTAGGTTCATATAATTGAAACGATAAAAATTTAAAATTATAGGCCCAAAATTCAAATTCTTAATTAATTAAAACGCCAAAGTGCTACCAATAACACTTAGAGAGGTGTTACCCAATTTTAGAAAGAAAAAAATACAAGATAGATATATAAATATCAAATTTCTAATCTTACTGAAAGGTGCACTCAATTATCATCGCAGTATATGATACTTTGATTGTGGATTCACACATTTATATTTAACAAAAATAAAAAATATATAAACACTACTATATATAATTTTAGGAGGAAAGCATGGATTCACGTAAACCCGATGATCCTGCGCCTCTGATTCTGATTCTGTCATGCAATATACACAAGGTCAATTAATTAATTAAGATGTAAGATTATTTGATTAATTCTTTAAGTCTAAAGTCTCTTAATTTTCTCTTATTAATTACGTGCCTTTAATTAAGTGGTATACTTTTCTTTCCATCAAAAGATAAGCTGTCAGTTGGTTAATTATGGTACTCCTTTTATTCAAATTATTTGTCCTTTTTTTTAAAATAGTTATCTCAAATAATTTATTATGATTTCCTTTTTAGATTATTGTATGCTTTGTTAAATTTCTAACTAATAATTTTAGGAATCGTGCAAGAAAATATCACAATAAATAATTTGAGACGGAGCAAAAATTTCTAACTAATAATTTTAAGAATCATATAAGAAAATATCACAATAAATAATTTGAGACGGAGCGAATATTTCATTAAGAAGTATGCATACACTGTATTGATTACATTGGTATTTCACTTTACATATATTTATTACTAGCAATAAAATAAATAAATTTGGACGGTCCTAACAGCAGTTTTCCACTCAATTAATTTTATTTTTAAAAAAAATTAGCAAGTGAAAGTCCAAAGAATATTTTAGAGCTAATTAAGGATGACTTTATGGATAATGTTTATAAATCTTCGAGCAATACAACAAAAACAAATTTAAGCAATAATAAATACACATATTAATAAAGAGTGTTAAAATAATTATCGATATTATTTAATTGTTATTGGATCTACTGCTCCTATGGATTTTAGGAACATTTAAAAAAAATGTTAATAGCATCTAAAAAACATACCACAATTAAATTATTATTATTAATTAATTTTTATTAAAAATTATTTTTGTTGTATTGAAGATCAACTCTTAATTTTGTTTAACATTATCCAGTGTTCCTGTAAAAGTTGAATAAATTATTGACAAAAAAGTGGACTATGAAGGGTGAGTTTGGTGCGACGAAGAATATTTTTTTTAAAATAAATTATATTTTATTTATTAGTGATTGATAAATAATAAATAAATATTATTCTAAATATATTTATACACATTTTACGTAAACATTTATGGGAACGATAGTGAAAATATCTATTATAGTAACCCTGGTTCTAACAGACTATGAGAGAGAAGAGGCCATTTTATTTATGGAAAAATGAATTATTTATTACAAATATACAAATATAAAATACAAGTGGATGGGGCCAACATTAAATAAAAGTTGAGAGAATAAAGATGAGGGGAAGTTCACATTAGCGATAAAGACTTATACTATAGTTTAGAAATGGGAAAAGGCTCAAAAATATCCTTAACATATTAGAAATTGTTCAAAAATGTCCTCTTTCCATCTTTTGATTTAAAAATGCCCTTAACGTTATGTTTAGGTTCAAAAATGCCCTTTAGTTAACAGAAATATGACATGAAATTTAACAAAATAAATGGTCAATTTTCATTGATCCACGTCAAATAAAAAGCCCTACCCAAACCCGTTTCACTTGGCGAAAAATATTAAAGCTACCTAATTTCCGCCTTACTCATTCTTTCACTCTCTCTTCCGACACTATTCAAATTCTAATTCCCCAATTTCGAAAAACAAAACACAATCCCTCAAGGAACGGGTAAAAGATGCAAAGACTAATCAAAAACGGATTTGGGTTTAGCTAATTGGGTGGGTCTTTTTATTTGAAAAAAATTTATGTGGACCAATGAAAATTGACCATTTATTTTGTTAAATTTCATGTCATATTTCTGTTAACTTAAGGGTATTTTTGAACCTAAACAAACGTTAAGGGCATTTTTAAACCAAAAGGTGAAAAGAGGGCATTTTTGAACCATTTCTAATACGTTATGCAGATTCGATCGCCTTTTTTATTATTGCATTGATTTAGTCAATTCGATCGGCACATAGGTTCGGACGACTATTTACCAAAAACAGAGGCTTCCATAAAGTCGTAAGACCATGTATGGGGTTGACGCCTGCCCAGTGCCGCAAGGTCAAAGAAGTTGATGACCTGATGACAGAGGAGCCGGCGACCTTTGGACACAAATCACAATAATGTGTATTTGTTTTCGAATCTGTCATTGAGAGGAAAATAATTAAATCCTTTTAAGAAATAAAGTTTTTGCGTCCTTCTACATTGTCTCCTAGTACAACATACTTAAGAAAACGGTTTTCGAGGTCAACCTATTTAACAACATGTCAGACCACTAACTCAAGTCACGAGTGTCTCCATCTTCGACTCTAACTTCAAAATTGTCATATAAAGTGAAAAAATATTTGTAATAATATATAGTAGCTTGTATATATAGATCTAATATATGACATTATGTGATTATCTATTTTGAGATGTTACTTTTTTTAGAGCAAATTTGATGATATGTTTAAGGTAAATAAATTGAGTTGGATGATTTTGTTAGTTTTTAGAAATTACAAGGTATAAATCATATTTTTAAAAAATACATTCAAATATTAAATATTCCTTGCAAAAATATATATGATTAAATAGAACTCCAACTCCAACTTCAACACGGCAAAAGTGCTTGCAAAGGCTTGGAGGTGTAATAGGAGAAACACTCCTTTAGACAGATTAAAATTAAATCATCTCATTTTGTGTATGATCCACCATGAAATGTGTCTATAATTTTCCAAGTGTGTTAGTCTCTTCTCAATTATCATGTACAAAGTTTGAAATATCAAACTCAAAATTTTAACTTTTTACACATCAATGATCAAATGAGACTTTAATAATAATAATAATTAAAAAAAAATCACCTTCAACTTTAACTTTAAAAATTTCAAAAAAAAAATTCATAACCAAACGCTCACTCAAAGTATTATTTAGAAAATATATATTTCAAAATAATTTAACTCGCCAAACAAAAAAAATTAAGTTAATGTTCTGATTTTATTTTGGACTCCACAAAAATAAAAACTCTCGACCTTAGCTATTTCAGTCTTAGTTAATATTAAAAAAAAATATAAAACGGCGAGCACTCTTTGAGAACTTCTATTTAAACTAGATAGGCATAGCCCGTGCTAAGCGGGCCCAACACATAAAACTATTATATACTCTGTTCGTATCTAGTGAAATATCTTTAACCGAAAAACTGATAATATCCTTTTTATGTTTTTAGTTAAAAGTCATTAAAGTATAACTATTACTCATTCTCAACAACAATTTTATCATTTCTCTTATGTCGACGATGAGGTAAATTGTTAATAATGTGACCTCCATGAGATCAAAAGATAATTAATGTCTGGTAAATGTTAAATTTATCAAAGCTACAATCAATATAATAATTATTGTATTTAATTAAAGATAGTTCTACCAACAATCTTATCATCTCCTCTTTCTATTATTAATTATTATTATTACTAAGAAAGTGCATCAACAGACGCAACAAATATATATAATTATACTTCAACTAATTTCACAAAATATCTGTCACCTCTCACCCGTATAAAATAACTTTGTCCATCAAAGTAAAGAAAATAAAATGATAAACAAAAATTTGGTTCTTAAAAGCGCAAGGAATCCATAAATCTCACCATTGAGATTGATCTAATTTATCTAAAGGCCTGATCATTACATCAAAAATACAAATCCTGAAGGCAAGAACTATACAAAAGATAAGGACAACTCTTCATTCATTATGAGGAATAGTTGTTCTTCTAGATATTTTGTAAAATACAATTGAGGATTGATTTCAGAACAGTTTTGCTGCTCTTTCCAATTTTTTAGCTTTGTTGGCTACATTGCAGGCCAAATCACCACCTCTATTAATCAATCGTCTTGACTAAATCGAATATATCTTTTCATAAGAACTTGTATGAGCCTGAGCCTGCAACTTAATATTTTCTGCATTACCTGAAATTATAGCAGAACAATAATCACATGTATATGGACACTCATTATCAATTTTAAGAGAACACAGATGTATATTATAAATGTTTTCAGCCATGTACATTGACAACAACTCCTTGTTGAGTATGACATTGTTCAGTTTTAGATTGAATGAGTTAAAAAACATGTTCCAAAGTTGTGAGCCACCAAAAAGTGATACAGGTGACTATTTCTTTTGATATCTTCTCTACACATGCAACACATATTGCACAAGTTAAAGCTTTTTTCGATAAATAACCATGTGTTAAATAAGATTGACAATCTACTAATCATGTGAAACAGGTTTCGTAATAATGGACCTTTGTGTCCCTCTTACATTGAATTGTTTTGGAACAAGATCTCACAAAAAAATTACCTTTACTGCTAGAAATCTACCATACTTATCTCTCATATAGCGTATTTCATAAGGACAACACAGGACCCTGATATTTATAATAGTAGTTCATGGATATTAAGATTTAGTTCCAGGCTACAACTTTCAACAAAAGACCTACTATTTATGTAAAATATGGTAATATAATTGTCTTTGAAATTTATTTACAATATTTTAGTTATCAAAGGCCATCATCATTGTTAATCAGCATGAGTTTGACCCAAATTATCTGAAATGCAGCAATAAAAAGCTCTTATTTAGCATGACATTAGATGAAAGAGTTGTTATGAGAACCAAAGTGTGTCTATAGAGAACAACAGCTATCAATGTCATGACGAAATAAAAATTCACACACTTACCTTATTCTCAATTAGTAGTCACCGACAAAAAAGGGGAACAAAAAAAACTCTCTACATTTTTGTTTTCCTTCAGTTCATATAAATTAGACAAAGCAATGTCAGCTGTACTGAGAGGAAGAGAACTCAATATACCATTAATCTTAATGCTTGTATGTATTTGATTTTAGGAAAATCAAGTAGAAAAAACGATATGAAGTGCAAGTTAGAAGGAATAATGTCGTTAAATACCTTTTTAGGTGTGCATTATCTCACAAATTCACTTAATATAGATATAAGAGGAAGTATTATTTATTTTATTATTTATTTTATTATTTAGCTAGAAGAGATTAAGAAAAACGGGAGACATATGTTAATATAAACAGTTGCTGTTACTTTTGATTTTTCCTCTTATTTTTTTTTAAAAAAATATTAGCAAACCATTTATAATTGTTCACAACCAAAACAAATCACTGCCATTAAATAATAGAATGGACATTTGACATGAATCTACCACTGAAAACCATGCCTTTCGAACCGAACGCAATATTGAATTGGACATTTTCTAATGGGAGGGGATCTCTTCCCATATTGTTCTATATAAAACATAATATAAATAAGAATATTTGTATTAGCAATATGTGAATTAAACAATTGTACCTCCACAATTGTGTCAACACATCACTGTATTACTTATTAAAGCAGAAACAAAAAACAAATACAATTCCAAGATTCATTAAAAAAACTCGATTCCAAACTCACTAAACAAAGACAATTTACATATTACCCCAACAGGTATGATCAGTGCAGTTAATATAGTCCCAATGATTAACAAATTAGGGATGAAGAAAGAGAAACTGGGAGGAGTCTGGACAAATTTACTGGGTATCAAAGAGAGAATAAGAATAAATTATGAATTTTTACACAAACACATCAAATATATATATATATATATATAAAGATTGTGGTCTTTTGTTTAAGTCGAGAGGCACACATTTCGTGAAAAAAGATAAAAGGAAGATACTGAAAATAAAAAAGAAATAAGAAGAGGAAACAACACTTACTATGGAAAAATGAGAATTGAGATAGCACTGAAGAGTGATAAATGCAAGTGTGGAAAAGGAAAAATGTCTTTTTATTTGTGTTTAACTTCTTGATTCTAGCAAAGTGTTTTCAATGTGTGGATGAAAGAGAGCCATGTAGAAAGATATTGTTTAGTTTTAAATGATCTTTTTGTCCACTCAACCGATTAGCATATGAAACTGATGAAAATTACACTATAAATGATGGAGTTACTTTTTAATTTTTCTCCTGGGATTAGTTAAGAGGGATGAAGATGTTTCTAGAGTGAACCTAAAACATTGGCTAGAGCATAAATGCACGTCTATCAAAGAACCCAGCAACCCTCGAAAATAACTAATGAAGTATAACACAGTGCATGCAACAAGACTACAACACAAGCACTACAAAAAGCAGCAAAATTGAATTAAAAATCAAGCTAATCGAATGGAAAATCGACAAAAGGAGAGTTGAAACAAAAAAGAACTTAGAGCATTAATAAACCAAAGAGAAGACGAGAAGTTGTTAGGTCTAGTTAGAAACTAAATAAATGATGTCATCTCAAGATTAAACTGAGAAAACGTTACTCCATCAGAGTTTCAACTTTGAATAAATCACAAAGTACAAACACTTTAGGGATATAATTTAGACATTTTAAAGTGAAATTCTAGTCTCATTTTATCTAATTGCCTATATAATTATTTTCATGTCCACAACAGTTGTCGAACAAAAAACATTGAACAGAAGCATAGAAGCATAATACCTGTTCATCATGAGGAAGAGAAAGGGACAATAGTGAACACAGCTAAATAAGTGAGCAAACTTACATAAGATATGCCACAATATATCAAATCAGTCGCTCCCATGTAAACTATAAGCTACAATTCTACATTACTTCAGTAACCCGCCACAGAAGGACCGAGTGACAACTCAAACAATTAATGAAGTGAAGCCAACATACTTTCAGAAATAAGCATCATAACAAGTACCTGAAATGTTGTTGTCAAAGAAAAATGACTTAGGAAGCGGACTTGTATGTCTTCCCATAAGAGCGACAACTATCTTCTAGCCATCTTGATCAAGTGATTGCATCGGAACCATCCAAAAAACCAACACAGACCAAATAATAGTTGCAACTGTCAAAACAAAGAGGAAAAGAACTGATTAGGTAGCAGAAAAAACTAAAGCTCTTCATAAGAGAAACTATGTGTAACAACCCAACCCCTCGTTTTAAGTATTAGCACCCCATTCCTTGATTTGAGACTTCCAGTAGGTTCATACAATGTTTTGTATTATGTTGGAAAGTTTGGTTTTGGTTCAAATGATGTTTTCTTAGATATTTCTCTGCCCCCCTAAGTTTTACCTCACCCTACCCTGCTCTACCATCCCATTCTGCCACCTCACATCCCTAGGTGTTGATGGGTGGAGATTGGGTTGAGAATTCTGTAGTTAGTTGGTCCTTAATCTAGCTGGAAGGTCATTGGGATATCAATATAATTTTACTTTTCAAAAAAAAGAAGCCAAATTCAAATAGTATGAGCTAGTATTTTTTTTTGGAATTAGATGAATTACCTCATCTATCTCGGATTTAATTTGTTCCAGAAGTGAGTATGCAATTTTGTACCTTAGAAGGTCCATTTCACCAAAAAATAGTGACTTATCTGAGGTCATATTGTATCAATTTGAAGGATATATTATATCCTTCAAATTGATTGCAATGACTCTCATTCTATGCACCAAAATAAAGTACTTGTGGTTGCTCCAATTTAAAGCACAACAGGTTTGGTATTAAAATACAACATTTGATACTTGATAGAACTTGATCTTTCACATCTCACAAAGTTTAGCAACAAAAGATTCACTCAAACTCATAGGTCATGCAAGATATAAGAGTGATGGGAACAAGGATACAAAATCGAGAGATGAAAGGAATTGAATGTTTACTAACCCCATGAGTAAAGCAAGTATGAACGTAAAGACTGATATTGTTCCAGGTTGCAAAGCAGCAACATAAGTTGAATTTGTGCAGTTAAGACCAACAACAAAGAGTTGGCAACCAAAAATATTTGTCTTAGTACCAACACAGAAAGAAAGCATTTTCAGTGTTTGTCTTAGTACCAAGAGAAAAAGAAAGCATTTTCAGCAATAGGCTTTTATTAAGTGTAACAAAACTATGGAAATTAACAAAACAAATTCAAATATACAAATTTAGTACATCAAAACTTACCCAGTTAATTCTAGAGATTAAGTATACCTAATCTCTTAATAATATGCAAAAAATGAGGAAAGAGGAAGAACCGGAAGAATATGGAAGAGGCACATGTGATTTGCTTTAAAAAAAATCAGTTTTGTATAATGACCATAATACCCTTGCATGATAACATAATTACAAAATTCCCTTGATCGTCCTGGTCGCACCTTTCTATATAATAGAAAAATAATAAATTATATGGGTTGCGTAACTTTCTTCCATATAAATAGGAGTTTTACTTCTCATATATTTAGGAAGATCAAAATTTCTCATATATTTATTATAGTCAATAATTTGAGGAAATTTGTGAAAAGAACGATTTTATCTATTATGAAAACTTTTAATGAAGGGTAAAAAGTTCAAATAAAATATTTTAGCATCACTATCTTAAACATTTATTCTAAAAAAATATTTCAAAAATCTATTTTTAACTGACCTTCACGTAGTCACGTTACTTTTTTTATATTTTATATTTTTTTGTCTTTCTTGTAAAAAATGGCATTTCTATTTTGAAATTTAATTTAAATATATATTTTTTAGATAATGCTTGATAGTTTCACAAAATTAGGCTCGATATTTTTTAAATTAAGATATTTAAAAGGATATACTTGATGGTTCCACAAACTTAGATAATGTTTGATAGTTCCACAAAATTAGGCTCAAAAATTAAATTTCAAATGCAGAATTTTCGTGTGTGTTTTTTATTTTTATATTTTATATTTTCCACGTTTAAATTTTTATTTTAAACTTGAAAACCACAAAAAATTAGCATTTCTATTTTGAAATTTAATTTAAATATATATTTTTTATGTTGACATTTGTCATTAATAAAAGAAATTGATTTTTTTTTTTATGTTTTTGAAGTAATTATGTTTTTGAAGTAAAAATTAGAGACTAAAATTCTATTTTTTAATTATTATCTTATATAAATTTTAAAAATTATAAATTGGTTATATCACATTAAATTTAAGTAATTCTATAAATAAATTTAATATTTTTAATTTCTAATTTAACATAATTACAAATAGTGGATCTTATTTTTTCAAAAAATAAATTTGCAATTATATAAATTTTTTTTTTTTCATTAACCACATTACTTGTTTTATATTTTTTCATTATTATTAAATGAATAAATGTGCAGTTATATAAATTATTGTTTTCACTAACCACGTTGGTTGTTTAATATTTTTATTTTATTTTTTGTCAATTGACATTTTAATTTTTTTTTCGCATTTTTTTTAGGCTGACATTTGTAATTATTTGTTTTAATTGATGATATATGTATATTTTTTTTATTTAAAATTTTAATTTTTAAAATTTAATTAGTTATAATTAAAATCCAAAAAATTGAGAATAATTCAAAAGCAATACTTTTTTAATAATATAAAATATATAATATAAATTCAAATACAATAATTTAATTAAAATTATTTTTGTAGTTCAAATAGTTAATATTAAATCTGAAAACTTCAAAAAAAGAAAGAAAAAGAGTGCTAAACGTACTGCATTGATTTATAGTTACACGTTTTAAGGACTCCAACATGCATGAAGAGTTAATGTGCCGTTAGGAATGTTATTATTAGTTATTAACGTGCTAACTAATTTGGCGTAAAGTTATCCAGAATTTGTGTGTAGCTATGATACTTATTTGAATTAAAAATAAAGATAAGATATATAATTTATAGTTACATTACGTTAATTTTTAAAATTTTATTTCATTTAAATGTAAGAATTGATTTAAAATTATTTTTAAAAATAAAATAGTAAATTATTATTCAAACTAATTACACATCATTAATTTTAATTAATTAAAAAACTATTTTTATGGTGCTGACACGTGACACTTTTTCTTCTCATATTATATATAGAAATAGATTAGGGTTTTCAAACTATCATAGGCATTGGCGCAGCTCGAATATGAAATCTACACAAATAAAGTCAATTCCTGAAGAGATAATCTTCGAAATATTCTCACAACTTCCGGTCAAGTCTTTAATGCGTTATAGGTGTGTTTCTAAATTTTATAATTCTCTTGTATCTGAATCAGATTTCGTGAACCTCCATCATCGCCGCTCTATGACTCGTGTTGATGGAAGAAAATATCTCGTGCACCAACCGGAAGGATTTTATACCGCAGAGGTTAAGGAAGATGGAATTGGATCCTTTACTCGTATTGAGGATTTGCATACATATTATCGTTCAATGTGCGTTAATGGTTTATTTTGTGCATGGAGAGGCGCGCAACATGTTGTAATTTGCAACGCCAGTACAAGAGAAGTAAGATTTCTTCCCAGCCTAAATGAGTATATGCACCCAAATTATGGTCTCTATTTTTATTCAATAGGTTTTGAACCAGAAAAAAAGAAGCACAAAATTTGCTTGTCAATTAATGTCAATGTCTTAGAAGGGTACACAAGAAATTGGGTATTCACTTTAGACACGGATGAATCATGGAGAGAGACGAAAAGTATTGATTGTTTTATGTCCCAACAAAGAATTTGTCTGAATGGAATTATCTATATACTGAGTTACGAGTGTCTTACATCCAAATTGAAAATAGTTGCATTTGATGACGGAGCTGAAACATTTAGAATTTTAACATGTCCTTATAGTTGCCCTAGCCATAATTATGACTATGAGTTGATAGAAGTGAAGGGAAAATTGGCTGTCTTGAAGTGCAAAATTAATAATTTGAAAAGAGATATCAAGTTGTGGATTTTGGAAAACGATGATTGGGAGAGTCACATAATTAACATCCCTTTACCATGGAAAAACTTTGGAAGATTGGAATCATTAAATTTTATGTGCACAAATTGGGATAATCATGAAGATAATCATATTTGAAAGTAATATTATGAAAATTGGTGTATGCGACTATATCGCTTATGATATCACAAGAAAAAGTTGGAGAGAATTCAAAGTTGAAAATTTTGGTGCAAAGAGTTTGTGCAACAACATTTTTGGTTACGTAGAAAGCCTCTTCTCGTTGGGAAAATAATTGAAGTAATAGTCTTCAAGATTAAATTATTTTATTTTATTTATATTTGATAATTTAATTTTATTCATTTTTATGTAATTTTTTCGAACTTTCAATAAAGTTTTTCATTTGGGTAGTTTAAGTAAAAAGTTAATTTTTTAAAAAAAAATGCAGTAGTAATATATCTTATTGTGTTACAACAAATTAGAAGACAAAAAAAGTTTCATGGGCATTCATGCGGAAAAATTGAATCGATCGATAAATCAAACCTAAAAAAATGGTATTGGTTTATGGTTACTGGGTTATTGGATTAACGGGTTTTTAATAGTTTTATAAAAAGAATTATCGGGTTATTGGTTGGTTTTGATTTATGAATATTGGTTATTGGGTAAACCGATAACCCATTAAGATTGTAGTAATTTAGTACTAATTACCCGCATATAAATATTAAATATTAATTTTAATATCTTACTAGTTACCGTTTTTACTTTTAGCCTTTAATTTACACTTTACAACGACTTTTTGAGTTCACAACTTCACATTGTACAAAACGCCAAAAACCTAAACTAAGAACCCTATTCCTCTTAATTTCTCTTTGTGTTACACTAATATAGTTCTTTTCTTGTTAGTTATTTTTATTTCTATTTTATGAGCATTAGTAAAGTTGCATTATTGTCTTGTCATATCAAATTGTTGGAGAAATCATATATTTGTTTTATAAACATTTTCTTATTGGTTAAAAAACCCAAACCGTTAAGGACCAAAGTCGATAAAAAATATCTTATTTATTTGACTATTGATTTATCATTTTTAAAAACTGAAAATCGATAAACTGAACCGATGATGCACACCCCTAAAAATATAAGACTTGTTAAAGAGGGAAGCACTCTGTAATATCCCGTAACTTATAATACATTTGCGACTCGTAAACACCAATGCATAGATGTGATATCGGGGGAGGTATATCATTGAAAATGGTTAAGTATCATACCATGTAATCCTTATATTTAGTCATTTGAAGGGTTAAACAAAAGTTTTAGGCCAAAGAGATCATTAAAGAAAAGATTAAAGTTTAAAGGTTCATTGTGGAGGAATACTACAAATGATCTCATTTCTCATCTGACTTTGAACAAGCATATCTCCCAATATATAACGAGTTAGAGGGCCTACAACCTATCCAATTGAAGGTATTTGAGTCTAGTTTCCAGCAAAATAAACCGCTCATTAAAACTATATCGGAGTAAAAAGTTATATTCATTCTACGACAGACGCGCGCACTGCCCAATCACTGCGGGACATGTGGCATTTTAGAGAAAGTCGGCCAAACTTGTTGTTTTTATATTAGAAGTTTGGGATATATTTTCTCATATACTCAAGAACGTGTAAGGACTGATTTCAAGTTATTTCTTCAAGTTTTTCTCATTTTCAATCAACCAAAGGTTAAGGTAAGTTGGTTTCTTCAAGAATCAAGTGTCTTCCTCTCCATAGACCTATAGATATACTTAGCTAAGTGTTTTATTGAAGGAAAAAGTATTGTTCTTGGAGAATAAAGAAGGGCAGGGGCTGCTTCTCTTTGATATATAGGTATGAATCCTCTTCTATTTTTATAAATAATATTCCAAGGATGCTTTAAGTATAATTTGTGGGTAGGACTCATGGGACGGTGATAGGAAGCCGTGAGTCCATGTTTTACCCATTGTATTTGATGTTTTGGTGAGGAAGGAGTTTGTAGAAGGTTGTTTTGGCTGTTGTTTTGACCAAATGAGGGGTCAATGGTATTGTATTGGGGAGGTAAGATGGTTACATTAAAATAGAGGGCGAGGTATAGAGAACGCGACTATTATAGTTCTTGAAAGTTTGTCCCTCACCAAGTGTTTGATGGAATTCCTAAGTCGTTAAGAATATGTTGTAGCTGGTTATATGTGCTCCTATTATTTTAATTTATGGCATTAGTTCTCTATCAACTTAAACTATGAGCTTATAAAGGAATTTAACATCGTTAACAAAGAATCGGTGGGATGATGATTGAAGGCCATGAATTTTACTTTTATGTTAAGTGTGGATGATTAAGGGGGCTGGTCTTTATGGTTAAAGTATGAGGAGTAATACTGAACATGTAAATAAGTCATAAGCCTACTTGAAATGTATAGAAAGAGAAGGGTGTGGTGATACACCATTCATCTGTGGTAATTATTAGATTGTCGCTCGCAAACCATTATTGTGTTTTTGGCATTGTTGTGACTCTTGATTAGTTTCTTATACTATCCTTTTATGATTTTGTGTTATGGATAAAGTTATCAGCAAAGGAGTTTGACGACGTAAGATAGTAAGTCCCGAATTAAAGTATGTAAAGCTTAAACCTCTTTTTGCCCTTAAGGCACGACCTAAACTCGCATGTTCTACCGATAAATGTCACTATAGATTTTATAAACCCTCTCATGTTGAATCCTAAACCTATAGAGTTATAGTACTCTTCAAGGAAGCAATATGTTTCACACAACTACATTTGTCCACAATTGGAACTCTTAGAAGTTAGCGGTGTACATATTGCATAAATTTAAAGAAAGTAACCAGCCACAGACTATTCATAAGTGCATAGGTCACCAGATATATGATTCTCAAGCTAAAGAATGTAATCACGAATTGTATCACGAGCTATGTGATTAATGAATTAATTATTATAAATAATTACAAGCAGTTGAGATTATAGACTACTCGACAACGTAGGGTGGGTATATTTAGGGCTACTACGTGACGCTACTCTGTGCACATAATTCAGATATGGTCAGCTGAAATTTTCCGTCGTGAATTCACCTGACTAATACAGACTATACAGGAGCCCTGGGGGGCGTACCTTGATAGACCTCGTTACCAGACTATGAGATTTCACGCGTGATCGTGATAGTGGGCTACATATGCCATACAAGGTTCACTAATCGTCGTCAGTAGGCCATCATGTGATTCCCTGACTGTTAGCTTTACAAAGAGCAAAGCAACGATATAATAAAGTAAAGATATCACCTAGGCAAATTATAGGGATTATATATATATATATATATATATATAAATGACTAAGCCATAAAACGTTCGATGAGGACCATTGAGGTTGTTCACAATTTCAGCTACAGATTATGTCTCATGCATACACATGCTAAGATTTGCCTATCATGATATTTGATGTCTACTTGTTATTCAGTTTGCTTTACATACCAGTACATGTTTGTATGTACTGACGTCGCTATTATTTTGGCGTTTCATTTGTATCACTACAGTCTTAGGTACTCATGACAACAAGCATTTTCAGTAGACTAGAGACTTTCAGTTTAGAAATTGGTAAGCTCCACCTCTACCTGGAGCTATCAGATACTTAGAGTCTATATTTTGTTACATATGTTCATATATCAGAATGGATATGTCGGGGCCCTGTCCCGACTAGTTATCAGATTTTCAGAGGCGTACTTTTTAGAGGCTTCGTAGATTTAGTCTTGTTTCCGTTGTGAAGTAGCCCAATGAGCCCTTTTGTCATCTATGTTTTAGTATGTGTCTTCATATATGTTCCGTTTCTTATGAATCTTCAGCTTCGGCATGAGATTAGTAAGATATCTAGCAGTTGCTTGTGAATATCCTTGATGTCTGTCCCTTTCTAGTTAGGGGTGTGACACACTCCCAATTAGAAAACCTTGGAAGTAGTTAATGTCAAGAAATCCAAGACGAATCTTATATTACACGATCATTTATATCAATTATGGTTTCCTTTTAGAGATTAATTAATATCCAACAATGGACAATAAAATTACACGATCATTTTATTAATATTCCCAAGTATTTTCACATGTTATTAATATTTAAATAAAAATAACGAAAAAAAGTATTATAAAGTTACTTGAACTCTAAATTAATTAGATAGAGTTTATTTAGGATTCTCACTCTAGTAGAATATAATCTTTTTATATAGTATAGTCCATATATATTCAGAAAAGAAATCGATAAAACTACCTAATTTTATAAGGGGAAGGAAAACAGTCATATATATATATATATATATAAATATATATTAGGGTTTTCAAATATCATAAGGCATGGCCACAACTCCACTCTCCTCCAATAGGGAGAAGAAGATGAAATCTACAAAAATAAAGTCAATTCCGCTAGACATAATCTTCGAAATATTCTCATGGCTTCCGGTAAAGTCTTTAATACGTTATAGATGCGTTTCCAAATTTTATAATTCTCTTGTATCTGAATCAAATTTCGTGGACCTCCATCATTGCCACTCTATGACACGTCCTAATGGAAGAAAATATCTTGTGCACCCAAACCAATCCAAAGAATTTTATACCTTAGAGCTTAAGGAAGATGAAATTGGTTCCTTTATTCGTATTGATGAGAATCTTCATAAATTTTGTGAGCATTATCACACGTATTATCATCCTATTTGCGTTAATGGTTTGTTTTGCGTATGGAAAGACATGCAACATGTTGTAATTTGCAATGCCAGTACAAGAGAAGTAAGATTTCTTCCCAGTATGAATGAGAATATTCATATTCACCGAAATTACAATTTCTATTTTTATTCAATAGGTTTTGAACTGAAAGAAAAGAAGCACAAAATTTGCTTGTCAATTAATTATGTCTCTCAAGGGTACACAAGAAATTGGATATTGACTTTAGATACAGACAAATCATGGAGAGAGATAAAAAGTGTTGATTGTTTTATGTCCCGAAAAAGAGTTTATCTCAATGGAGTTATCTATATATTGACTTACGAGTATCTTCCATTCAAATTGAAAATAGTTGCATTTGATGTCGGAGTTGAAACTTTTAGAACTTTAACATGTCCTTATGGTTCCATTGACCATAATTATGACTACAATCTGATAGAAGTGAAGAAAAAATTAGCAGTCTTGAAGTGCAAAATTAATGATTTGGAGAGAGATATCAAGTTGTGGATTTTGACTCAAAACGACGATTGGGAGAGTCACATGATTAACATCCCTTTACAATGGAAAAACTTTGGAAAATTGGAATCGTTAAAATTTGTGTGCACATCTTGTGAAGATATCATATTTGAAAGTAATATGAAATTCTTTATGTGTTACAATATTACAAGAAAAAATTGGAGAGAATTCAAAGTTGAAAAATCTAGTGAAAAGTACGATTTGTGCAACAATATTTTTGGTTACGTAGAAAGTCTCTACTCATTAGAACAAACTTTGTAGTATAATATAAAGTCTCCAAGATTATTTTCCTTTATTTTGTTTTGACATTTTTTCATGTAGGATGGAAACGTTATATATATATAATTTGTGCCTTGAGTTGATTCTTGCTTTTATTAATCAAAGAAGATATGGGTTGTTAACATTATGAATTTCGTCATAAATATTGTCACAGTTTTGTGACAGATATGTCAAATATCGAAATAATTTATATTAGTATAAATTTTCTTATGTTTTTACTGTCCAAATACGTGCATTTCGGGATACATGAGTCAAATTAGGTGTACTTTGTTCGAGATACACTATATTCAAGTGGATTCACATGTATATGAGATACATAACAAATTTTGTTTGCCTCTCTCCCATCTCTCTCCTATGTATCTGATATCCCAGATACATGTGAATCACATCAGATACATAAATATACATGTATATATCTAGTGTGATTCGCATATATATGGGATTCATGACTATTTCGCTCGCCTTCTTCCTCATCTTGCTCGCTGTTCTCCCTATTTTATTGTATCTGGTAGCGAAAATACATATATCTAGGTGTATCTTCCTCGATATATGATAGAAAATTCTTAAATAGTGGTAAGCACATATTAACTCCGTCCACTTTTATTTGTCATGTTGCGGTTTTCGAAAGTAAATTTGACTTATTTATCGAAATTAAATTAGATTACATTAATTCAATATTTTAAACAAAAAATTTAGATATTAAAAAACTATACGAAAAGTACTATCAATTGCAATTTTTTGCATAGCAATATAATGAAAAAATACATCATAAAATGTTAGTTAAAGTTCATATAATTTGACTCTAAAAAAGGAAATCATAATAATTAAAAGTGGACGGAGAGAATAATTATTTAAAAGTATAAATAGAATTAGTAATATATATAATATGGATGTATGTCTAAGAAAGAAGTTTTCCCTAATTATTTTGACAAATTTAAGGTAAATATATTTTTGTAACTTAAAATAATCAATTAGAAGTCTAAAAGAGTTTCCACAGTTATGGCCATTGGGAAACTTAATTTGCAAGACTAGTATCAAAGATTAAATTGCACTAATTTGGATTAGGTAATTTCTACATTCACATATTTCGAATTCGAAAGCTTTGATTAAGTATGAATATAACGCTAACATCCATCTTACCGTTCTCCCAAGTGGCTTCAAGTGTTATGTGAAGAAGCTTTATATATACTTGGGTATTAATTATTTTTCATCTTACCATTAGGGGTCAAGTTTACATAATTTTCTTCAATGACATTTTAAATTCATCCTTATGAAAAGTCTCATTTTATTAAACAAGCAATTTGACATTGTCGTATTGTTACTTTTTTTTTGCCCTTTTCATTTTGCCTTGACTTGTTATTTAAAAATTATGTTTTATCCTATAGTACCTTTATCTCATTTATAATTATAACTCCACACCGTACTACTCTTTTTTATAAATATAATATTACTTGATCATATTATTAATCTGTGACATTATATATGTAACAATGTCAATTTATTAAAATTTTATATTTATTTAAATAAATATCGTATAATATGATACGATACAATTATTAAAATCATACGTAATAACTATCCAAAAAGTAATTAAGTGCCGTATATACGTGAAAAATGCAAACAGAAAAATTCATAATATCAATTAGTAACTATGCTTCAATCTCAAACCCGTTAAATTGATTATACAAATCACATATATGAATTTAATATTCAAATAATATCTTATAGTCAGACAAATCTTATATTGGACCATCCACTTCATGAAAGGGCAATGTTCCAATTAATATCCCCTTATAAAAAAATACTGAAAGATTCCTTTTTTATTTTATTTTAAATAAATTTATGCAGTCCACAGATGATATATAGTTGCTACCATTACATATATAGTTTATTTTTGTCTATATTCTGCTGGTTCTTTTCCATTTTTGTCAATTTTTTATATAAGAAAAAGACTTTTATTTATATTTAATTTTCATCCTAATACCTACTTCACATAAATTGATGAGCTACAAAAGAGCCGTAGCTTATCTTGCTGCCTTTTAAAAAAAATATATAATATAGTCCGAATACTGATAAGGTAAGGTCGTCATTTATTTCCCACCAAGTTGTATATTTGCAAGTTGTTTTGGAAAAAGCTATTTAAGTTATTGTCAATCAGGGGTGGATTTAGATAGTTTGCCAAGATGTTTACTAAACTGTCTCAACGAAAAAGTACATTATATATAAGATTTTATTTTATGTATGTACGCATATATAGATTTTGAATCCTATGAATACAAGATTAGTTGCTAGTTTAGGAGTTTAAGGGGTTCAAAAATTTTCTTGAAATTTCAAGTCCAAATTCCTTGCACTATATATTTATTTATTTTTCTTCAAATTTTTAGTGAAAAATTTGAATCCGCGATCGATTTCTATTCCTTTTCACTAATAGAAATGATGAATTGCTTGCACGCTTTGCCAAGTAAGAGGGAGGAACTTGGGGCGAAGAATCACTAACTAAAAAGGGGTAAATATACCTCTTAACTTTGTGATTTTGATCAGATTATATCGTTGTTAAAAAAGTGGTGTATATTGTCACGCCCCGAGACTACCCCCGAGACGCGGACACGGGACCTAGGACCACAAGTGATCCCAAGCTAACCCTGCTGGCATGATCATGAGCATACTAAAGATAATAAACTGATGTGGAAGCTAAATCATAAATAAATCTGA
>JAJOOS010012279.1:0-34364 GCA_029582725.1 Solanum chiquidenum
CCATGGAGTTTAAATCTATAAAGTCTTTCTCCTAATCCTTACTCGATGGTTTTCAGGATATGACTACTAGAAGGACTAATGCTAGAAGGATTGAGGGAGACAATGTGGGTCAAGAAGTTCCTCCCCAAACTCCTCCGCTTGATCCTTTGGCTGAGAATGTAACAAATTTGGAATTTAGGTCAGCTTTCCAAGTGTTGGTTCAAGCTGTGATGGACCAAGTCAATAGACAGGTGGTAACCCCCGTGAACCCAAACTTGGGTACGGCGGTGGAAAGAGTGAAGGACTTTACAAGGGTGAACCCTCTGGAATTTTATGGCTCCAAAGTTGAGGAAGATCCTCAAGAGTTTATCGATGAGGTCTATAAGATACTTGCTATAATGGGAGTGACTCCGGTCGAGAAGGCGGATTTAGTTGCTTATCAACTCAAAGGGGTTGCTTAGATTTAGTTCGATCAATAAAAAGAGGAAAGGCCGGAAGGAGCGGGTCCCATAGATTGGGAAAGGTTCAAAAGTGCTTTTCTTGATAGGTTCTTCCCTCTTGAAATGAGAGAGGCCAGGGTGCTTTAATTCATTAACCTTCGGCAAGAAAGTATGAGTGTAAGGGAATATGCTTGGAGGTTCACTCAATTATTTAAATATGCTCCTTCTATTGTGGCAGATCGTAGGGCCAAGATGAGTAAGTTTGTGTCGGGGGTATCCGACATGGTAGTGAAAGAGTGATGCACCGCTATGCTTGTCCGTGACATGGATATTTCTCGCCTTATGGTGCATGCCCAACAAATTTAAGAGGTAAAGCTCAAGGAAAGATCTAGGGAAGCAAAAAGGGCAAGAACGGATGATGGTAACTTTTCACATTCTAGGTTTGGTGGATGGGGTCGTTCAAGGTTTCGACAAAAGTTCTCTAGGAAAGGTTCTTATAATGCCCCTCCAAGGTCTAATAATGAAAGGGTTTCTAATCCTAAGCCCCAAGGAGATGGTAGTAGGTCCTCGATGCCTACTTGTGCTAAGTGTGGGAGAAATCATGAGGGTAAGTGTCTAGTGGGTTCCAATGCTTGCTTTGGGTGTGGTAAGATGGATCACAAGATAAGGGATTGTCCTTTAGTTTCTAATAATGAGGGAGATACTCGTTGTTGGTCTCAATGTTGCGCCCAATCGCACACGCAAGTGTACGTGGTCATTCAAGTATTATAGTAGCTCTTATTAAGAGTCGGGTGTCGTACCCACAAAGACTTACTATTAGAATGATTTTATTTTTCCAATACATCCAATTAAACACAAGTGTAATTAAGGTTAAATGAGTGATTTATTTTATAATCTAGAATTTAAGTAAAAGCTAAACAAAAATGATTTAATTTATAAAGGGTTTGAACAATATTTGGTTAAAGTCTAGGACTGCAGCTCACATCAGGAATCATGCATATTATGTTGTTGAACGGATATTCATCAACTATCAAATCAATGATCGTAGGATTAAAAATATAATTTTGGTCTTCCGACCTCTAATCGCCTACAATAAATGGCAACCTAACTACATCGCTGAGCGGGGATAGACTGGACCAATTACCGAGCATTACGATTTCTTGATATATAATGACCAAACAAGGTTTCTAGGTATATTCCTATCCTAGATACAAATAAACTCTAATTTTTAAGAGAAAATCATACTCCTCATGCCCCACGCTCTATCCTCTTATTCCTCTCCCGAGTTCAATTCAGAAAAATGTTTATTTCATTGGTGATCAAGCATGAAATACGAAAAACAAGAACATAAGAGAGATTCATATGATAGTTAATGTCAGTCAATAAAACTTCAATAATTTACAATCATCCTGTAGCCACAGCCCTAGAACTAGGGAAATTAGCTACTCATAATAAGAATTTTGATTAAGCAAAGTTTAAATATCATAAATAGATGAAAGTAGGAGAGTTTAAGAATGAACCCTAAAAATAGATGAAATAGCTCTCCAAATCGTCGTTCTTCAAAACCCAGAAAAGGAATAATTAGTAAACTAAAATATTAGTCTATTTATAGTTAAGAATAAATGGCCAAAATTGGTACTTTGGGGTGCGACGCGGAGGAGTTTGTTCAACTCCAGTTCGAGGAGTTCTTATTCTTCTCCATGACACGGGGCAATCACAGGCCGTTTTTTCGTGAACGAAATAAAAAATCCCTCTCCGCGATGCGGAGGGGACACATAGTACTCTGTTTCACTTCCATTTCACAAGCCAAAGATAAAATCCCTCTCCGCGACGCGGAGAGGATATAAATCTTCATCTTTCTTTCTTCATTTTTCTTTCTTGTTTGTTTTCACTTGGATCCTTTTGCTATTCCCAACGCCTATTTCAGTGCTCGCTTCGTCATTCAAGCTCACCTACACAACTAATCATGTTGGTTAGTATAGATGCAATCAAAAGACTCAACACGACTATAATTTAACATAAAATGATTCGAAACTTGGCTTAAATGCAGGTATTATTTGGTTCCTAGGCATATAAATACGCCTAAGATCACCACCCCAGGCTTAGAGCTTTGTTCGTCCTCAAACAACTTACTCAACTATTCCTATACCTAGACTCCCTAATAACCGATATTTGTGCATCCGCCACTTCCTTTCAAAGATATTTTGACAATTCAAGCATGCATTCTCTCATTTACACTTGGCCTTAACCACTTTCATACATCGTATACTTCAAGTATTGACTCGACAACCAAAACATTCAACTTCATGTTCACCATTAAAAAACACCTATCTTTCATACAATAAGTGCCCCTCACTCAAAAGAATAGTCCGCACACTCAACTCAGCAAATTGAATATAGTTTAAGGACTTTTACAAACATAGCACACTCTCTCACTCAACAAGGACATCACGCATGCATGCATTGAGTACTCTAAGCTTGCCCATTATGTAAATCTTCACTAATTAAGCGTGCTTTGCAAAGAATCAACTAAGACTTTATGGGTTATAATGTAGGCTTGGGGTAAGGGAGGATACATTTGGGTAGAATTAGTGACTCATTCTCCCTAATGCGCATGTTGAGATTTTCTTGCTACACTCACAACCTTTTCTTTCCCTTTGATCCCCCTTTCTGCATATTTTTCTCCATTGTACTTATAACCATGCCCTCTCTTTCACTTGAGCTCTTATTTTCTTTCTTTTTTTAAATTTAACATTAGCCACCATCAACTTATGGATTTTTCACGAGTTAAGGTGCACATTGTCCTTGTAAGGACCAGGGCCATTATTAAGGTATTTTCCGAATTAGCCACCTTCAGCTTAGGCTTTTGACCTTAGTCGAAGTGCACAATGTCCGAAGGACCATGGCCAATCATTGATTTAGGAACTTATGGGGAATTACTCTTCTACCTATTTTATTTCTTTACCACTAAACCAAGCATTTTCACCTTATCTACTTTCACCATTGTTTTCACTTTTTAATCTTAACATAGTGCATTAAGGGTTACTTTGGGATCAAGACTAACGGTATCAATAAAAGGGATTCAGCTCAATTAAGTAGGTTAGAATAAAATCAAGGCTAAAAGGCTCAATGGGGGCTATACTAGGGATATTTTATCTGAAAAGGTTGACATTTACAAGACAAATCAAGGAAAGCCTCTTATCATCTACTAAACAAAGCAACACCTTTTATTTCGCTTCAATAACATGTCGAGCAAGTTCTAGACTAAGATGCATTACGCGGATACTACAATACCTCACTGCTCATGGAACCAGTTCTACTCAAGATGGACCAATCGCAGGCACACAATCAGTTCATGCAAAGGTTCTATTTAAGTATAAGTTGTAACCATTGAAGTCGAGTACGAGAATTCAAATGCATTCATATATCAATTTCCCACATTCTTTCATACAATCTCCTTTCGGAATTTCAAGCTTCAGCACATACCAAACCTAAGACTCAATGAAAAAAATTGCCTTTAAGAAGGTTGTCATCCATCTATCATAGAGCAATGCGAATCAACTACGACAACTGACTCGATCCTAAAAAGACAAAATCTTTTTGTATTTTGTACGGTTCAAAGGCTCTCGTTGGCAAAAGAACCAAAACCAATCTTCAAGGAACCCAAATAAAAATAGAAAATAAAAGATAGACACTACTAATGTTCATTAATATATACAAACCATAGATAATTTCACCCCACCCCACACTTAAAAAATTAGCATTGTCTCCGGTGTTTCACAAAATCACAACAAATAGTACATAAGTAAGGTGAATCACTCCCTAATCAGTCCTCCATGGAATCTACCCCGTCGCCTGATCATCAGCCTGGGCAGAGTCAACCTCCTTCGTCTCAGAATCAGAGTCCACATCTGAGCCAATGTGTAACCTATCCTCATCGGTCGGTATATCATCATACACCAGCTTATGAAACTCAGGGCCAATGCCAAGCAGGGCCTTCGCATAGGCATTCAGCGGGTATCTCTGTTCTACATCCCCCAATTGCGCATCAGTCAATGCCCGACAACCATTTTGGTGTCGCATCATCTCCAATACATCCTGGCCATTATCAGCTCATCCTTTCTATAGAGCTCCACGGTAGTGAGTGTTGGACCAAACTCATTGTCAGACCCCTTTGTCTTTATTATATCTACCGACACTGGTAAAAGTGGTGCCATATAGTCAAAGCTCTCCTCCGGGATACCTGCAGCACGACAAAGTCTAGTACTAAAACCTCAAAATACATACATGTGCCCTTTGTGAACCTGGGACTTCCTCATTGTTGATTTCAACACAGTCCCAATGTTCAACTCTGTAGGCGTCATCAAGGCGTAGACCAAACACACTCTGTCTGGGGTAATGTTCGTGTAGTGTTGCCTAGGTATCAAACAATGCATCACAATTTTGAGCCAGACCCGAGCTTCCCTGAGCATGTGCGCGTAGGGAAGAGATTGGTGATATCTCTCATCGTTGTCCTTGGTCCACTGCAATATAGACTGGGGGCCGCAAAGTGTGTGTCAAATGGCCGAATAAGGTGGGCGAGTGTTCAGCCCTATGAGTACCAGTGGATCGACATCAGGTGAAGTGCCAACAATGTCATTGAGAATTGCGGGAGTGAGAGTCACATCCACTCCCCGCACCTTCATAAAATGAGATCTGGACTCTGTTGCCCAGTTGGCGTAGAACTCGCACAACATGTGCAAGTTGCACACACTTGGTTCCATAAAAATGAACTCCATCTGAAGCTCTTGGATACGCCTCAAGATTCTGGGAAACTCCAGTGCCAACCTATCCTTCTCAATACACACATTAGAGAAATACCTTGCCTTGGTGTTCTTCTTCCACCATAGTTTCCCTTTCTTGACCACGGCTGGCAATCCGATCCTCCTGGTTTACCCCCTGGGTATTGCAGGTGCGGGAGGTACATTCCCCCCACTCCGAACACGCTTCCTCTGGCTTGAGGTTGCTACTTCCTTACTAGGTCATTGAGTTGCTGACATAATTACATGCAATAACAATGTAAATCATCCCACACAATCAACAAAACACTAAGAAATATTGGTGATGCTTAAGCATCACCCCACACTTATTCCGAATATGCCCCCTATCGGTACTTAGACTTCCTAATGAGAAAAAGCACACCCCCAAAACACAACACACACTACCTTTTTTCATGTCTCATGCAAGCAGAATAATCAAGTACAACAACTTCAATTCACGGATTGAAATAGCACAATCCCACACAATGATACACTATCAATGCCTGAGACGTTGAAAATAGTGAAATTAGAGCAGAAAACATACCTGAGACGTTGAAGAAGAGAGAAAATGCGAGAGGGATGACCATAAATCACTTTTGCATTACGACTGTAACCCACAAAATTGCAAGAGAGAAGGGGAGGGAAAAAAATTGTGGTTTATGAGGAAAGTAATGGTGGAATTTGGATGAAATAGGGGTTAAAAGGGAATTTGGGGTCAAAATTGGTTAGACCCGTCGTTTTAATGAAAAGCAAAAAACTTTACCTTGTTCATGACGCGAGCTAGTTACGGGCCACTTTGCCTCATCCTGGAAAAATTAATTCCTAGCGAGGCTAATATTTTACCTTGCTTCGCGACACGGTCCTACTACGGAGGGTTCTACCTCAATTTTTTTATTATAAATTTAATTCTCATCGAATCCAAATTGGGGACCTCCCCCGCGACGCGCTCCTATTATGGAGTGTTCTGTCTTGCTTTGAAAAATAAATTCTAGCGAGGCAAAAATTTACATTCTGTCTGCGATGCGCCATGGATGTGAATTCATGTTCCCTACACATATTAAGCACAACATTCATTAATGAATACACGATGTGTTGCCTCCCATCCAACGCCTTAGTTTTGGTCGTGGCACGACTCATATTTTTGTGCTTTTCTTGATTTATCTCTTTTTTTTACTAATTCCTATGAATGGAAATAACAAAATGAAATAATAGAAATCCTAACAATTACAAGGGGTCACGGGTTGTCTCTCGTGCAATGCCTGATTTAACGTCGTGGCACGACCCAACTCATGACTCACTCGTCATTCAATGTGAACGATTCTTGCACACGATCAACATCATACCCAACTCCATGTTAAGTCATTCTTAATACTTCAAAAGGCCCACTCTACTTAGACCAAAGTTTTTCGGGGAACAACTTCAGTCTGTAATTGAACAATAACACCAATTGGGTAGGCTCAAAAGAGTGTGACACAATATGTTTGTCATGCCACCTCTTGGTCTTCTCTTTGTATAGCTTGGAATTTTCATATGTGTGGAGCCTGAATTCCTCTATCACAGGCAGCTGTGTTATCCTTTTCTTGTCTCCCAACTCAGAATCCAGATTCAACTCCTTGATAGCCCAGTATGCTTTATGCTCCAATTCTTCTTGAAGGTGACATGATTTTCCAAACACCATTCAATAAGCAGAAGTCCCTATCGGTGTCTTGTATGCAGTCATGTATGCCCACAATGCATCATCTAACTTTTCAGCCCAATCTTTCCTTTGAGCATTCACAGTCTGTTGAAGAATTTTCTTTACTTCCATGTTGGACACTTCTACTTGCCCACTAGTATAAGGATAATAAGTTGTGGCTACCTTTTGTCTCACTCCATACTTGGCCAAAAGATTTCGCACTGAACTGTTGATGAAATGCGTACCTCCATCACTTATCATAGCTCTTGGAGTTCCAAACCTGGTGAAGATATGCTTCCTGATGAACTTTACCACCACTTTCTTATCATTAGATGGTAGAGCAACTGCCTCCACCCACTTGGAAACATAATCCACTGCCACTAGGATGTACTGATTTCCATTGGAAGATGGGAATGGTCCCATGAAGTTTATCCCCCATACATCAAAGATCTCAACTTTGAGGATGTTGCTCAATGGCATCTCATGCCTTTTAGAAATAGTGCCCATCCACTGACACTGATCACAACCCTTCAAAAAAAGTGCAGCATATTTAATTAAAGTAGGCCAAAAGAATCTAGATTACAATACCTTATGCGCCGTGCACTCACCTCCGTAGTGTCCACCATATGGTGAAGAGTGACAACTCTCCAACACTTGTAATGCCTCTTGTTCAGTTATACACCTTCGCACTATCTGATCAGGTCCCTGTTTGAATAAGAAAGGCTCATCCCATATATAAAATCGTGCCTCATACTTCAGCTTCTGCTTTAGATGTGTTGAGGACCCCGGTGGAAATACACCACTCACTAGAAATTTCACAATATCAGCATACCAGGGTACTTGTGGAAGGTCCAAGGCCAACAATTGCTCATCGGGGAACTCTTCGCAAATCATTCCTTCATTCCTCACATGAGATGAGTCCTCTAGTCTAGACAGATGATCGGCTATCTGGTTCTCAGTCCCTTTCCTATCTCTAATCTCCAGATCAAACTCTTGTAAGAGCAATATCCATCAAATTAGCCTTGGCTTCACATCCTTCTTGTTGAATATATTCATGATCGCCGCATGCTTAGTGTAAACTACAACCTTGATGCCTATCTAGTATAGCCTGAACTTATCAAAGGCAAATACTAATGCTAGAATCTCTTTTTCTGTGAACATATAGTTAGATTGGGCAGCATCAAGTGTCTTGCTAGCATAAAAGATGGAGTGAAACATCTTCTCCTTACGCTGGCCTAGCACTGTACCAACCACTTTATCACTAGCATCACACATGAGCTCGAATGGAAGTTCCCAGTTCGGAGCAATCAGAATAGGGGCTTCGATCAACTTATTCTTCAATAGCTCAAATGCCTGCAAACAACTTTCATCAAATACAAACTTCACCTTTTTTTCCAATAGGTTGTACATGGGTCTTGCAGTCTTAGAAAAGTCCTTGATGAATCTTCTATAGAACCCAACGTGTCCCAGAAAACTTCTAACTCCCTTCACAGTGATGGGTGGTGGCAACTTCTCAATAACCTCCACCTTAGCTTTATCAAATTCCAGCCATTTCTTGAGATTTTGTACCCTAGTACAATCCTTTCTAGAACTAAGAAGTGGCACTTTTCCAGTTCAACACTAGATTTGTCTCTTCACATCTTGCAAGAACCTTGTCAAGATTAGTCAAACAAAGATCAAAAGACCTACCAAACACCGAGAAGTCATCCATGAACACCTCAACAAAATCCTTCACCATATAATGGAAGATTGCCATCATGCATTTCTAGAATGTCGCCGGTGCATTGTATAATTTGAATGGCATACATTTGAACGCATAGGTTCCATACAGACAAGTGAATATAGTCTTCTCCTGATCCTTTGGTGAAATGACTACATAATTATTCCCTCAGTAGCCATCCAAGGAGCAGTAATATTCTTGCCCTGCCAGTCTATCCAATATCTGATCAATAAATGGCACCAGATAATGGTCCTTCCTTGTGGCATAATTCAACCTCCAGTAGTCCATGCAAATATGCAACCCAGTTACTGTACTTTTACGGATCAGTTCATTCTTCTCATTTGTTATCACCATCATTCCACCCTTCTTGGGCACACACTGTACCAGACTCACCCATTTGCTATCAGATATGGGGTACAAAATCCCTGCATCTAACCACTTGATCACCTCTTTTCTTACCACATCCTTCATTACTGGATTCAGTCTCTGTTGGTGTTGTGCACTCGGCTTATGCCCTTCCTCCATGTAAATCTTGTGAATACACAATACGGGACTTATTTCGTGAATATCAGACATTTGCCAACCTAGAGCTGTTTTTCTCTTTCTCAAAATACTCAATATTTCTTCCACTTGGGATTCAGATAAGGCTGCAGAAAAAATAACCGATAAGGTCTTACCTTTACCTAAAAATACATACCTGAGGTGGGCTGGTAATGTTTTTAACTCCAGCTTGGGTGCTTCTTCGATGGAAGGTTTAAATGGAGGACATAATACCCTGTTCAAAGGCTTCTAGTGATCTCTTGATGTGCCCACACTTGACACATCCAAAAACTGTACCATTTCTTATGGTTCGACATCCCCATATATATCATGTCCCACTAACACACGCTCCAACGGGTCCTTGGATGCAATATATCGAGCTTCTATTTCAAGATCTATCACCATTATCGTAGAGAACTCTTCATACATGGCTAGGAGATTCAACACCTTGTAGACATCAAACACCTCCACTATGTCATGTGCTCGTATAGTAAGTTGACCAGCTGCTACATCAATCATAGCACGCCCTGTTGCCAAATACGGTCTTCCTAAGATGAATGGAACCTCAGGATCTGTCTCAAAAGTTAGCACTACAAAATCCACCGGGAATATCAAAGATCACACTTGGACCAAGACATCCTCCACAACACCCTCTGGTCTAACAACGGATCTGTCTGCCAACTACAAGATAATGGTGGTGGGTTTAGGACTACCCAACCCTAACTCTTTGCACAGCGATGTCGGCATCAAGTTTATACTCGCTCCAAGATCACACAATCCTCGCGCATGAATGCTTTTCCCTATAGTAATCTGAACCGTAAAGCTACCCGGATCTTTCAGTTTGGTGGGCAACTTATTTTTTATTCAGGAGCTGCACTCTTCAGTAAGTGCTACAGTTTCGTATTCAGTCAGCCTCATCTTGTTTGCCACGATCTCCTTCACATACTTTGCATACCTGGGTATACCCTGCAAAACATCCACCAACGGCAATTTAATGTGAAATTGCTTTAAAAGAGATAGAAACTTACCAAAACATTCATCCTCCTTCTATTTTATAAATGTTTGAGTAAATGGTGGAGGTGATTTCACTATTGGTTGCACTCTTTCTTATTGTGCAACAACCTCACTCTCCTTGTGTTCACTTTCCTTGCTTGAAGACTCAAAAATGTTTTTCTGAGGAGCCAACCCTTCCAAATGTAACCCATTGCATTTACCTACCGTATTCACTTGCTTGGGATTAGGATTAGTGTTTCCCGGCAAACCTCCTTGAGGTCATGAGTTCTGGGCACTAGCAAATTGCCCAAATTGTTTCTCCAGGTTCTGGGTGGCTAACTGGTTATTTCTCACATTAGCAGTTAAATGAGCTTGATCAGCCATAATCTTCTTTAGCATCTTCTCCATGATCATTTTACTTTGTTGATTGTTGCGATGCTCCCACTGGGCCTGTTGTTGGTACCCATGTGCATTCCCCTGGGGTCTATATTGATTCTGGCCTTGGGCCTGATTCTGATTTCCTCCCCAGGAAAAATTCGAATGATTCCATAAATTTGGATTATAAGAGTCCCCATAATTCTGATGACGTCCTCCATGTTGTGCACTACCTACAAAATTCAAAAAATCTGGGTTCGCTCCACATACCTCGGTATTGTGGTCTCTCCCTCCGCAAATTTCACACCATGTGGGTGGTTGTTGGACTGCATTTACCTGAGTTGGCTGTTGTGCCAGCGATAGGTTGCTGAAGTGAGTGTTCATCATGTTCTGCATTGCACCAATTTGTGCAGTTAATGCTATCACTACATCTACCTCCAACATTCCAGCAGTTTTTTGTACCACGGGTTTAGCTCCTCCTTCATTCCAGTCGGGATTCCCTTGTGAAATCCTGGTCAAGCAGGGCGAACAACTCAACATAAGTCTTCTCCAAAGCCTGTCCACCTACAACTGAATCAAGTAATATCTTTGTGTTAGGTTCCAATCCTTCTATGAAGGTATGGATCAACACCTCGTTAGCCTGATGATGGTGCAGATAGCTCAACAACATCGATTTAAACCTGTCCCAAGCTTGGTACAAGTTCTCTTTTCCTTTTTATGGAAGCTCAGTATGTCGCTCCTTAGCTTAGCTATTTTCCCAGATGGGAAAAATCTTATGAGGAACTTCCGTGCAAGATCCTCCCATGGGGTTATGGAGTTCGCGGGCTCAGAATCTAACCATCTCTTTGCTTCCCCTAGCATATAAAAGGGGAATAAGGTGAGCCTCACGTAATATACATTCCCTCCAGCTGGAGTGTAAGTATCACTGATTTTGAGGAAATTCTGGATATGAACTTTTGGATCCTTGTGCGATAAACCAGTGAACTGTCCATTAGTGTGCAACAATTGCACCATACTCTGCTTCAGTTCAAATCTTCCAATAGCTTCAGGTTTTTGAATGCATGAAGTCACACTGGTGGTACGTGGGATTTCCACGTCTCTCACTTTCATCTCAGCCATCACTACAGGTTCTTCTCGTTCAACTCTTACTACAGGGGTTACTGGTTCACTAGAAACAAGAGGGACAAGGTAAGTGAGTCATCTTTGCCTTTTCCGATAATGAACGAATCTATCTGGTTCAGCTAGAGGCTCTACCAAGTCCTGATCATCTTCTAGTTTGAGAATTCGACACAACCTACAAAATGAATAGCTAAGATCAAGTTGTCAACACTTGCTTTTCAACTTCAGAAATTAGAAAAATCAAATACTTCCTTATTCTAAATTCCTCGGCAGTGGCGCCAAAAACTTATTGCGCTCAAGTGCACATGCAAGTGTACATGGTCTTTCAAGTAGTAGAGTAGCTCTTATTAAGAGCGGGGTACCGCACCCACATAGACTTACGATTAGAATGATTTGATTTTTCCAATACTTCCAATTAAACACAAGTGTAATTAAGGTTAAAAGAGTGATTGATTTTATAATCTAGAATCTAATTAAAAGCTAAACGAAAGTGATTCAATTTCTAAAGGGTATGAACAATAATTGGTTAAAGTCCAAGGCTGCAGCTCACATCAGGAATCATGCATATTATCTTATTGAACGGATATTCATCAACTATCGAATCAGTGATCACAGGATTAAAAATAAAATTATGGCCGCCCGACCTCTAATCGCCTACGATAAATGGAAACCTAACTACATCGTGGAGCGGGCATAGGCTGGACCAATTACCGAGCATGACAATTTCTTCATGTATAATGAAAAAATAAGGTTTTTACGTATATCCATATCCTAGACACAAATCAACTCTAATTCTTAAGATAAACTCATGCTCCTCATGCCCCATGTTCTATCCTCTTATTACTCTCTTGAGTTCAATTCAGACAATATGTTTATTTCAATGGTGATCAAGTATGGAATACAAAAAACAAGAACATAAGAGAGATTCCTATAATAGTTAATGTCAATTGATGGAACTTCAATAATTTACAATTATCATGTAACCACATCCCTAGAACTAGGGAAATTAGCTACTCATAATAAGAATTTCGATTAAGCAAAGTTTAAAGATCATAAATAGATCAAAAGTAGAAGAGTTTAGGAATGAACTCTAAAAGTAGATGAAATAGCTCTCCAAATCATCATTCTTCAAAACCCAGAAAAGGAATAATTAATAAAATAAAATATTAGTCTATTTATAGTTAAGTTGAAACGACCAAAACTGGAACTTTGGGGCACGACACAGAGGAGTTTGTTCAACTCCTATTTGAGGAGTTATTTTTCTTCTCCGTGACATGGGGTTGTCACAGACCGTTCTGTCCCAATTTCTAATTCGTGAACAAAATCAAAACTCCATCTCCGTGACGCGGAGGGGACATAGAGTACTCTGTTTCACTTTTATTTAACGAGCCAAAGGTAAAATCCCTCTTCGCGACGCGGAGAGGATACAGATCCTTCTTTATCTTCCTTTCTTCATTCTTGTTTCTTGTTTCTTTTCACTTGGATCCTTTAACAATTCCCAACGCCTGTTTTAGTGATCGCTTCGTCATTCAAGCTCACCTACACAACTAATCATGTTGGTTAGTATATATGTAATCAAAAGACTCAACACGACTATAATTTAACATAAAATGATTCCAAACTTGGCTTAAATGCGGGTATTATTTGGTTCCTAGGCATATAAATATGCCTAAGATCACTCAACCCTACCTTTCATGCAGTCCAAGTGGTTCATGTGCGAATGCTCCTAAGCAAAACTGATTTTATGCACTCTAGACTAGAGGTGATCAAGAGAGTTCGCTTGATGTGGTTACTGGTATGTTAAAGGTTTTTCAATTATATGTATATTCTTTACTTTATCCCGGTTCTACCTTGTACTTTGTGACTCCTTATGTGGCTATGAGATTTGATGTGCTTCCTGAGGTGTTGCTAGAATCCTTTTTTATCTCTACCCCTGTTGGTGATTCTGTGTTGGCTGAAAGGGTATATAGAAAGTATCCCGTCTCTTTATCCCATAGACTTACTCTTGTTGACTTGGTAGAACTTGTCATCCTTGGTATGGATTGGTTGTATTCATGCTATGCTTCTATCGATTATAGAACTCGGGTATTCAAATTTCAATTCCCAAATGAGTCTATCCTAGACTGGAAGGGGGGTATTTCTACGCCTAAGAGTCGGGTTATTTCTTGTCTTAAAGCTAGAAAGATGATTTATAAGGGATGTTTTACCCATTTAGTGAGGGTGAGGGATGTAGATTCTGAAACCCCTTCTCTTGAGTCGGTCCCAATTGTAAAGGAGTTTCCAAAAGTATTCCCTGATGATCTACATGGTATTCCTCCTGAAAGGGAATTAGATTTTGGTATTGACCTTCTCCCGAATATGCAACCTATTTCTATTCCTCCTTAAAGAATGGCTCCGGTAGAACTTAAGGAGTTGAAGGAACGGTTGAAAGATCTGTTAGACAAAGGTTTCATCCAACCAAGCATCTCACCATGGGGTGCTCCGGTGTTGTTCGTTAACAAACATGATGGTTCCCTCCGAATGTGCATCGACTATCGATAGTTGAACAAAGTGACTATTAAGAACAAGTATCCTTCTCAAGGATTGATGATTTGTTTGACCAACTTCAAGAGGAAAGTTATTTCTCTAAGATTTATCTCCAATCAGGTTATCACCAGTTGAGGGTGAAAAATGATGACATTCCAAAGATGGCTTTCCGTAATTGATATGGTCATTATGAGTTTTTGGTGATGTCGTTTGGGTTGACTAATGCTCCGGCGGCGTTTATGGATTTGATGAAGTGTTTAAACAATACCTCGATATGTTTGTGATTGCATTCATTGATGATATTTTGATCTACTCAAGGAGTAAGGATAAGCATATTGATCATTTGAGAATTGTTTTGCAAATCCTTAAGGAACAACAACTATTTGCAAAGTTTAGCAAGTGTGAGTTTGGCTAAAGTCTGTAGTTTTCCTTAGTCATATTGTTTCAAGCAAGGGTATAAAGGTAGATCCTAAGAAGATGGATATGGTCAAGAGTTGACCTAGACCTCTATCACCTTCAGACATTAGAAGTTTCTTGGGTTTGGCTGGTTATTATCGATGATTTGTTGAGGGGTTCTCTTTTATTGCCTCTCCATTGAGGCTTTGACTCAAAAAGGCTAAGTTTGTACGGTCCAAATTGTGTGAAAAGAGTTTTCAAGAATTGAAAGATAGACTTACTTCCGCTCCAGTTTTGACTTTACCAGAAGGAACATATGGTTTTGTGGTATATTGTGATGCCTCAAGAATTGAGTTGGGATTTGTGCTTATGCAAAACAGAAAGGCTATTGCTTATGCTTCAAGGAAACTTAAGGTTCATGAGAAGAATTATCCTACCCACGATCTTGAATTAGCGGCGATGGTTTTTGCCTTAAAGATATGGAGGCATTATTTGTATGGTGTGCATGTAGATGTGTTCACCGACCATAAAAGCTTGCAATATGTGTTTAATCAAAAATATTTGAATCTTCGCCAAAGAATGTGGCTTGAGTTATTGAAGGATTATGATATGAGTGTTCTCTATCACTCCGGAACGGCGAATATAGTAGAGGATGCTCTTAGTAGGTTGTCTATGGGTAGTGTTACTCATGTGGTTGATGATAGAAAAGAGTTGGCACGAGATGTGCATAGATTGGCCCAATTGGTGTTCGATTGGTAGACTCCGCCAAGGGTGGTGTCATGGTTCATAGTGGTTCTGAATAATCTTTTGTGAGTGATGTGAAAGCTAAGCAATGCCTTGATCCAACTTTGGTGGAATTGAAGGAAGTGATACTTAAGAAGTCCACTGAGGCTTTCTCTGAAGAGGGGGATGGAGTACTTAGATACCAAGGTCGATTATGTGTTCCAAATGTTGATGACCTAAGGAAACAAATCTTGATAGAAGCCCATAGTTCTCGATATTCCATTCACCCGTGACCCACCAAAATGTATCGTGATTTGTGGGAGATCTATTGGTATAATGGGATGAAGAAGGATATTGCGGGATTTGTGGCTAAGTGTCCAAATTGCCAACAAGTGAAGGTTGAGCATCAGAAACCGGGAGGTTTATCCCAAGACATTAGCATTCCTACTTGGAAGTGGTAAGACTTGAATATAGACTTATAGTAGGGTTGCCACGAACTCGGCGACAATATGATTCAATTTGGGTTATAGTAGACCGAATGACAAAATCATCTCATTTCATTCCGTCAAAGTTTCTTATACGGCGGAAGACTATGCTAAGTTATATTTGAGGGAAATGGTAAGATTGCATGGTGTTCCATTGTCCACTATCTTGATAGAGGTACTCAGTTTACTTCTCAGTTTTGGAAGTCATTCCAAAATGGTCTTGGCACAAATGTGAAGCTTAGCACGATTTTTCACCCACAAATTGATGGGTAAGAAGAGAGAATGATGCAAACTTTAGAGGATATGTTGAGAGCATGTGTCATCGATTTCAAGGGAAATTGGGATGATTACTTGCCGTTGATAGAGTTCGCTTATAATAATAGCTACCATTCTAGTATTGGTATGGTCCCCTTTGAAGCTCTTTATGGTAGGAGGTGTAGATCTCCCATAGGGTGGTTTGAGGTAGGTGAGGTTGCCTTTATTGGACCTGAATTAGTTCATGAGGCTATGGAGAAAGTCTGTCTCATTAGAGAGATGTTGAGAACGGCCCAAAGCTGACAAAATTCATATGCTGATGTTAGAAAGAGATACCTGAGTTTGAGTCTAGTGATTGAGTCAATTTCAAAATCTCTCCCATGAGGGGTGTGATGAGATTTGGAAAGAAAGGGCAACTTAGTCCCCGATACGTAGACCCATATCAAATCTTGAGACGTGTTGGTAAGGTTGCTTATGAGCTTGATTTGCCAAACGATTTAGCAATGGTGTATCTGGTGTTCCATGTCTCTATGATTAAGAAGTGTGTTGGAGATCCGACATCCATAGTTCCCGTAGAAGGCTTGGGGGTTGATGAAAATCTCTCTTATGAAGAAGTTCCAGTTGAGATTCTAGACCGGCAAGTTAAAAGATTCAGAAATAAGAAAGTTGCTTCCGTGAAGGTATTGTGGAGAAACCACTTAGTTGAGGGTGCTACTTGGAGAGGGTGATGTGAAGTCCTGATATCTTTATCTCTTTCCTAATACTCTAACTTGAGGTAATGAGGTTCCTCTTGGTTTGTTTTATGATTTGAAGTCATGTGTGTTTTAGATGTTCCCATGATTTCCTTATGTTACGCATGTTCATGAAAACTAGTGTTTTAAAAGAAAATGAGTTAAATGACTGATTTTCCCCCTATTGTAGTGCATTGGGTATGAGTTGCTGATAGACTTGATGAGATGAATTGATGAACATGTTTAGATATGCTTTCTGAGATTAAATTGCATATGAGCTCCATGAGATTGTGTTGAGCATGTTTTTAAGTTTGGAGAAGGTAGTTCCTCCTTGAACATAAGAAATCTGAAAATTTCATGCATATTAGGTTGATAGATGTAGTTCCTACTTCCTTGTGATGCTTTGAGCATGTTTAGCTTGGAGATGAAGTTCCTTCTTGGTTGTGTGCATTTAAAGGAGTTTCATGCATAATGGGCTGCTAGTCTTGAGTATTTTCCTCTAGAAACGTGCCTAGAATCTCAATCGAGGACGAATGATCCCAAGGGGAAGATAATGTAACACCACAGATTCGAAACGAGGCAAATAACATTTTTTGGAAAACTGCAGGTACATGGTGGCCAACAACGGACCGCGGACCGTAGGTGGGTCCGTGTTTGGGCACCTTAGGAAATCCTACAGGCCAAGTCCACGACTGGACCCACAGACCGTAGGTGGGTCCATGGTTCGTGGTTCAGGGGTCCGGGGGTCATGCCTGGTGGTTACTTTTAGGGGCATAAAAGTCTTTTCTGGTTTTAATTAAATCAATGTAGTGTCATTTTGCCCAAGTCTAGAACACCTATATAAGTATTTTTTTAACCCCCCAAAATCCCACATTCAAGTCATTCTCTCAAATCCCAAAAGAATTCTCTAAACTCCTCTCAAATATTCTCTCGCTAGAAGTTGGAAGAACAACGAAGAAATTAAAGCTAGGTCAAGTTCAAGTCTCCAATCTTCAAGCATATGAGGGATTTGTAATCAAGGTATGATGACTTTTCATCCATGGAATCCTTTCTTCCATGGAGTTCCCTAGATTTCCCCAATTGTGAAGATAAAATCCCCGATTCTAGTTAGGGTTTCTTCCCATATTGTGGGTAGTGATGTGATTGTGGAGGCTAGTACCCATAATCTTCAAGTAAGTACGGCAAGAGGTGAATACACATTAGCCTTTGAAATCCAGGCAAGGAGGTGAATTCCCATGTCTTTAAAAGTAAGTATGAATAATGAGAACTATGATATGAAGAATGAATAGCTTGGACTGTTGCTTGAGATGCCTTCCATGAGGTAAGCTTGACTAGAGGGGGATGACCCAAGTCTTGACTAAGGATGAGTAAGGTTGCTTGAGAAGTATTCCTTTCTTATTATGATGATGATTTATGTGCATTGATTATGCTAATGGTTTAAATTTACTAACCTTTATGTTTATGTTGTTTATGCTAGCCATCATATTTAGTACATATTTGTACTGACGCATACTCTTGCCTACATTCTTATCAAATGTAGGGTCCGGCAACACTGACACTCATTCCCGTGGCTAGGATCATAGTAGATCAAGGATTGAAGATTTTGTGAGTCCTCATAGCATTCGAGGATTTGACCACTATGTCCCTTTATGTCTTTCATTTCATGTTTGGACTATTGTATGGGTTGTGTCCCAAGATTTATTCATGTGGTTTACATGGTTTGTATTAGACTTTTGCTTCATTTTATGACGACTTCGATTGTATTGAAATGTTTTAAATTTCCGTACCATTTTCTATAACTTTATGTTATGATATGCTAAGTGGCTTGTATGAGGCCTCTCGGGGTCTTATACGCCTTGTTACATCTAGGGAGTACCCCTGGGTCTTGACATTGAACTACGACCCATACTATCAAACCGTAAAAAACTTTAAAAAGTCTGAAATTTGGGATCCAATTCCTATGAATCCATTATATGGATTGTAAGAACTACTACGGGCTGTCATTTGGACCAGTAGAATGGACTTTTGATCCCAAAAATTCAATATAAGTTCCACGAATGGGATCTACGGTCCGTAGAACAAACAACGAACTGCAGATAGACTAGTAGAAGGTTTTTTATAAGTTTTTAAGATGGGTAGTTTGGTCTTTTCCACGCTTCTAAGTATAAACCTGACCCCTTTTCACATAACTAAGGGTTTAATCAGTGTTAAAACATTATTTCACATTATTTAATACTTCAAAGGTTTAGAGGAAGGATTCAAGAGGAGAAAAGCTAGGGTTTTCTATCATTCTTTGAATTTAGTCAATTTTCTCAAGAACTTTGTTATTTCCAGGTATGTAAGGCTATCATAGTGATGGACTGAGTTGTCTTCGTGCTCTACATCTAGTTTCTATCAGAAAAAGTGTAATCTAGGATTTCATTCTTAGGTTTGAGTATTCTTGAGATGAGTTGTTGAATTCTGAGTTGTTATTCCTAATTTTTAAGTTGCTATTTATTAAGCATTGAATTTTTTGAGTTGATTGTTCATGTCTATTTTTTAGCATGAACCCTATTATTTGGGTATTCATTGAATTATTGTTGAGAATCTTTTTAACGAACAATTATCATAAATTGATTTTCTGAGAAAGTAAAGAAGGGTTTGAGGAAAGTTTAAAGAGACATTTTGAGTAAAGTTTAAGGGAACTATTGATTCCCAAATTTATCATTTTTACATTAAGAAAAGAGAAACTTTGATTTCTAAATGAGTAATGAGTTTAGAGTAAATTCAGAGCATCTACCTCTTTTAAGAGGATATTTTGAGCAATTATCTCAAATTGAGAAAGAGTATAGTTTACACATTTGAGCATGAGTATATATTTATTGGGAATAATATTGAGTACCGATATGGGGATGAGTTCAGACAACTCACATTCCTCATAAAAACTGTAGCCAAAATGGGTAAGGGATCATACTTTTTATATGACTCGTTATTTCTTTCGACCAGAGCGTTAGTGGATCCACAAAATTGAGGTGTTCTATACCCCCAACAAGGTATAAGACAGTTCTGGCAGCATGGACGAGATGTTATATCATCACATAGCTCATAGTGATGATTGTAATTTAGAGAATCTCCCAAATAAGAGTAAAGAGTAATTTATTATATTTTTATATACATCCTTTAGTTAGCATATTGAATTTATGAAGCTTTAAATATTGCATATCTTATTATTACTTTGTATTTAGTTGAGTTGAGGTGAGTATTCTTTCAGTCTTATCAATTTAGTTATTTATCCATTCAACTTTATTACATACTCGTACATTCAATGTAATGATGTCATTTGACCTGCATCTTTTTATGATGCCGATACAGGTGTTCAGGATCATCAACAGGCGCTCCATTGAGATCATTTGGCACTCAATTTAGTTTTTGGTGAGCCTTATTGCATTTTAAAGGACTCCTCTTTTTCCTTTCAGTTTAGTCATTTTAGGGTGTCGCGGGTCTTGTTCTGACATCCATGTTGAACTATAAATGCTTTATAGAGTTTACAGTCTCTCAGTATTTACCTTTTATTTTGAGATATTTTGCAAACTATTATTTCATAATATTGAGTACTTTAAGACATTTTGGTTGAGTTTATTGGAGATAAATAAGTTAAACTCTATAGTTAAAGCTCCTGCAAAGATTTTCTTAGGGATCAGAAATGGGCCTCGAGTGTCGGCCACGTTCAGGGTGTAGACTCGGGGTGTGAAAAACTTGGTATCAGAGCACAAAATTTAAGAGTCCCAGGGTGTCTATGAATTCTTGTCTAGTAAAGTATTTTTTATCAGTGTGAAACATGTCACATCTATAATAAGGAAGCTACGACATTTGGGAACTTTACCCTTTTTCTTACTCATGTTCATGCAATAGAGTTCAACTCTATAAAAGTTTCTTCTAACTCGTGCTTACGCGTGTCTTTTTAGATCATGCCTCTATGAAGATCTGTTTGGTGTCCCTCTAGGAGGAATGCTAATCCTCAAGGTCAAGAAGCTCCCAATGCATATGAAGTTCAACCCCCTCATGGAGATGTCACTAATTCCGAGTTCATAAATGTCATTCAGATGCTGACTAAAGTTGTGGCAAATCGGGCTGCTCAATAAGTAGTTGGTCGTCAGGATATGGCTGATACATCTAGAATCCGTGAGCTTTCTAGGATGAATCTCCCAGAGTTCAGAGTGTTAAAGATCATTGAGAATCTAGAAAACTTTGTAGAAGATCTTCAAAAATTGTTTGAGTTCATGCGTGTTGTTGATGCAGAGCGTATGTAGTTAGCCTCATATCTGCTGAAAGGTGTTTCTAGGATATGGTATGATCAGTAGAAGAAGAGCGGGGCAGATAAGGCACCACTTTTGAGCTGGGTTGTGTTTGAGAATGCTTTCTTGGAGTGCTTCTTTACCCAAGAGCTAAGGGAAGCTAAGTTGAGAGGGTTCCTGAATCTGAAATAGGAAGCTACGTGTGTGCAGGCGTACAACCTTAAGTTTACTCAGCTATCCCTTTATTCTCCAAATATTGTGACAGATAGGAGGAACAGGATGAATTTGTTTGTTTCCAAGCTATCCCACTTATCGAGTGAGGAAGGTAAGACAACTATGTTGATAAGATAAATAGACATAGCTAGTCTCATGATTCATGTACATCAGGTTGAGGAAGAGTTTTCCAATAAGAGGGAAAAGACAGTAAGTCATGAAACTGGCTAGCAGAAGACCGGAAATAGGAATCAGTCATCATTTCAGCAGAGATTGTAACACCCCAAAAATTTCTAAGTTAAGACTCAAACTATTCGTCATTTACTTGTAGGGTCATATCGGGTGATCCTTAAATTGCCCATATGTGTAAAGTTAAATTCTCTAGTGTGGGAATGATTTTTTATATCAATTAAGGTCACTAGAAACTCCTAGCACAAAGTAGAGTTGAACATTTCCTTACCGATTAAGTTTTGATGTAAGATTCTACTTAGGTCAAATTCAAACAACCATATCTTTTAGAATATAAAGAGTTATATGTCCCATAACCTATCAAATTAAAGGTATTTGAATCCTCTTTCCAACGCAACCAATTTTGCATTAATCCAATGTTTGAGTAAAAAGTTATGACCATTTTAGTAACCTGATATAGTATTGTTACGAATTAGCCGACGGAAAAAACATTAAAAAGGGTTGTTTTTGTCCTTTTACCTCTAAGTAAACCCTAAACAAATTTCTTTAATAAATAAAGATCCAAAACAATCAGATTTTCATCTTTTAATCTATCATTATTTTCTCTCTCAAACCTTAAGGAAAAATCAAAATAGAAGAGTCCATTCAAGATTCTTTCAATCTTTTTCAAGATTCTTCTTCAAGGTAAGTCTTTCTCCAAGAATTACATTCTTTCCAACCCAAATTCTTTCATACAATTATGAATCACTAATGAAATTATATTTCTCTTTTTTGGTCGAATTAACAGATTTTATTAAAATTCCATCTTGTTTCGCTATTACAATCTAATCAGCATTTCCCTCTTCTATACTCTATTGCTACCTATGCTCCTGTGAATTTACCTACATCAAGTAAACAACTTATATATGCATACTGCATCTTTACTATTGCATTTATTCTGGTTGATTCCACTTGTCCTGCATCGGGTCTTCTCTTTGATCATCTTCAGTATTTTTGCAGGTCTTGTTACTGCTTTGTTCCATAAGGCCCCATTCCGCGCTATCCATTTATGATATATTAGTGCAGTCACCACTGCTTTGATTAGCAATCTACGAAGCTTCCCTTTAGCTCTTCTTATTACTTTCTCCAGATTCCTTCAATGTTTGTTTTGTTGATTCCAATCTTCAGTCAGTCAGGGACCCCTTCAAGCATTCCATTGAAAATTCACATTCAAAAAACATATGATCAATACTTTCTGGTTTTCTTCCACACAATAAGCACTCTTAATCCTGACAAATTCCCATTTTTGCAAGTCTATCCCTGGTTAATAGCCTTCGATGCATGAAAATCCAGCATATAAAGCTATGTTTTGGCACATTTATTTTGTTCCATGCCTCCCTCCACCATTGCCATTGGTTGTCATTGCCTCTTCTCCATTGGTATCAGCTTTGGATCGTATTCCCCCTTATTTGGTACCCAACTGTTCCCATCATATCCAGGTGCGAACATATCTTTGATAATACATATTTTCCTCCAATACCAGAAACTATCAGCAGGTGGTTGGTATTGCCACCAATCACTTCCTCTCAGATAAATCTGATACACCCATTTTACGTATCAGCCTTTTTTGCTATGTTCCAGACATATTTTGCTATGGCTGCTTCATTCCATGTCATACACTCTATTATGCCCAATCCTCCTTTATTTTACTCCTGCATACTTTCTCCCAAGCTATGAGTGGTGATTTTAACGTGTTCCCTTGCCCACTCCATAGAAAAATCTTACAGACTGCTGTAATATTCTTTATCACTTTCTTAGGTAGCAAGAAAATGGATGACCAGTACCTACGTATATGCAATAGTACTGAGTTTACCAATTGTGTTCTTCCCGCGTATGATAAATTCCTTGTCCTCCATATTCTGATTCGGCTTACCAGTTTGTCAACTAGCATTTCACAATCTACTGTTGTTAGTTTATCGGATGAGATAGGAACCCCCAGATATTTAAAAGGTAGAGTACATTTTGCATACCCAGTTAGCTCACATATGTCATCTAAGCTCCTCATCTCCATATTAGCACTAAAGATGTTTGATTTGCCTGCATTAGTAGTTAGCCCAGCCGCTTCTCAAAAAGTTGACGATCCTTGTATTATAAATTTGATCTAGATGAATTCCCCTTTACAGATCAGTAATATATCATCAGCAAAGCATAGGTGATTCAGTCCAAGAATTTTGTATTTTTGGTGAAACTAGAATCCATCCTGCATTGTAATCCATTTCATCAGTCTAGAAAAGTACTCCATGCGTATTACAAAGAGGAGTAGGGATATAGGATCCCATTGCCGTAGTCCTCTTCTTCCTTTTATGTTTCCATATAAAGCTTTATTTATAGCAATCACGAACTGAGTTGTCATTATGCATCCCATTATCCACTGAATGAACTTGTATGGGAATTTTAATCCATATAGAATATCTTCTACAAAGTCCCATTCAACACTGTCATATGTTTTGCTTAGATCAATCTAAGCAACTTTTTGTGGCATTCTTCCTCTTATACAATCTCACCAAATCTTGACATATAAGGATATTTTGGACTATTGTTCTTCCAGCAACAAAAGCACTTTGGTTGTCTGAGATGATGGTCAGAATTACTTGTTTCAGTCTGTTACAGAGCATTTTTTAGATCACCTTATATAGAGTGTTGCATCATGCAATTGGCCTATAATCAGTCACATTCTCCGCATGCACTCCTTTTGGTATCAATGTAATCACTATGTCGTTCACCCCTCTTAGAATTTCTCCCTTTTGAAAGTATTCTAATATCCCTTTAGTAACATCTTCTCCAACTGTACCCAGTAACCCTTGAAAAACTTGCTTCTATACCTATCTGGTCCTGGTGATTTGTTCCCTTCTATGGCCCATAATGCTTGTTTCACTTTATCCTTTATAAACTCTCTGGTTAGGTCATCTCTTTGTGCTTCATTCACCACGCTGCCTTGTTGGATTATATCACTGCACACATGCTTTCTGCGATAATTCTTTTACACCAATAAACATGTATAATAGTCCACAAATACTTTACTTACATTTGCAATCTCTGTATGTTGCACCCCATTAGTATCTTTGATTGTGAAGATCTTGTTGTTGTTCCTCCTTGCTTTAAGATAACTATGAAAGAATTTTGTGTTTTGATCTCCTTCTTTATTCATTGCACTTTGCTCTTTTGTCTCAAGAACTGAACCTTTGCCTTTTCTAGTAGTCTTGCCTCCTATGCTAGCTTTTTCTCTTCCATGTAAAGGTCTATATTCTAGGGGTTTAATTGTATTCTCTCTTGGCACTGGCCAATTTCTTCATGGCCATTTCTTCTCTTTTTTCCACTTCACTAAACCTTTCTTTATTCAGTGTTTTTAGCACTTTCCTAAGACTGTTCAATTTCTCTATTACCTTGAACATATGTCTCCTTCACTTTTCTCTTGCCAATTTTCTTTCACCTTCATTTGGAACTCTGGTTCTAGACTCCACATATTAAAGTATATGAATTGTATTCTTCCTTCTATGTTCCTCTGTTCCTATCTAATGCTGGACAATGGTCATATTGCCCCTCATTCATGAAATGTACCTCTGCTGCTGGCATTTGTGTCATCCATTCACTCTTAATCAATATTTTATCTATTTTTCTGTGCACTCTATCAATCCCAACTTGTTTATTGTTCCATGTGAAAAAATCCCTTGATGATTTCATGTCATGTAGATCACATTTCCTTATGCGTTGTCTAAAATCTTTGATTTCTGCTAAGGTGACTTGTCTGCCCATCCTTTCTCCATATTCAACACACAATTGAAATAACCTATAACTGTCCATGGTTCTGACAATTGTGAGTTGAGTCTTTCTATTTCCTGCCATAGTCCCCTTCTTAACCCTTGATCATTATACCCATACACCATTGTCAACCAAAACTTCCTACCTGTACCCCTATGTGTTACTTCATTATGAATGATTTGAGCATTAGTTTGTACTATATTTACAGTAAATATACCTGGTTTCGATACCATCCTAATTCTTCCTCTCGGATGTTGTGAGAGGTTTGTTGTGAATGACCACCCTTTACAAAGATTAAGAGCAACTTGAGTAGCTTACATTCTCTTAATCTTTGTCTCTAGGAGACCAAATAGGCAGACATTGGAGTTATACATAAACACCTGCATTTCCTTTTGTTTTTCTACCTTGTTTAGTCACTTTATATTGTAGAAACCTACCTTATCCATTAGGGATGGGCAATCCCTCCTCCCTTTTTTTCCTAGTCTTGGCATACCTCATTTTGTTCTACACTACACTATTTTCTTGTTGCTTAATTTCTCCCTGTTCCTTATTCAAAACCTCATAGTTATTTCATGTTTCTATAGTTATCCCTGGTGTGTGTAAGATCCTCCTTCCTAGTGATGTTACTTTCTAAAATGGCTCATCTCTACCTTCCTGTCCATTTCTTGTTTTGTATATTTGTGCCTCTTCTTGTACTTGCTTTCCTCTTCGTTGCCCATTTTCTCCAATCCCTTTGTTGTTAGCTGCAACTACTTTGCTATGTTGTCTTCTACAATCCTTCAACTCATGCCTATAGTTCTTACATTTGGTGCACCAAACTGGTTTCCATTCGTATTCTACCTTTTTCTCTACAATTTTCCAATCTCATTCTCAAACATTATTCCTGTTGGATATTCCTTGTTCAGTGGCATCTCTACTAGAACTCTAGCATAAGTTAGCCTCACCTTATTTGTTGTTGTTGTATATGCCTTTAGAGGGTTTCCCACTAGTCCTGCTATCTTTGTGTGTGCATTATTTCCCTAATACTTAATGTCCATCCCTACTAGCCGAATCCATATGGGCACTTTCTTAATTACTTCCTTGTTTAGCTCTATCTCCGGCCTCCATGGCTTCACAACTATTGGCTTTCTATCAAACATTTGTACTCCACTCTCCACAACCTTACTTCTACTCTCAGGACACTAAAATCTGACTAGGAAGACCCCTTTATTGACCTGCGCAATTTTATCTATTCCCATTCCCTTCCAGATCCTATTAAAATACCCTTCCATAACTGATTGTGGAGGAATGGATCCTAATACATAGCAAATTAGAGTCCTGTTCCAGTATTCCACCTCATCCCTAAGTCTTCCATTGTCATTTTAACATTCACCCCCCCCCCCCTTTACTACCAGACAAGTCGAGCCCTTCAGTTGCTTCCCATCTACCCACGATATTACTTCATGAGTGAACATTATTTTGGGGTGATGACTCCCCATATTTCAGATCCAACCTAGTCTCGTCCACCACTTGATCTTCCCAGGACGCCTCACCCCTACTAGGGCTTGTAGTTGGGCTCCCCACTAGTGGTGGTGTTTGTACCAAGTTGAGCAGCGTGATTCCTTGTAGTAAATTGATGTTTTTTGTCTGTCAGGCATCCCCTGATTGCGGCACTTTCCTTTTCCCCATCATGTTGCTTGCGTCTTCTACTTGGATCTACTGCCCCATCCCTCTTTGTTTTGATTTCTTAGCCATTTCAGCAGTTGTGGAGAGAAATCAAAAATCATAATTCTTGGTCATAGAGATTTCGAGAAACTAATTCAAGAATCTCAAGAAGGGTTTTCTTGAGTGTTTACCTTCAATCTAGGGTTTCAAGGCTTCTAATCAAGTTCTTTTTCAATATTCTTCAAGATTCTTAAAGAACCTTGTTCTTTCAGGTATGTAAGGCTATCATAGAGTTAGACTAGTTCGTCCTCACACCCTATCTACTTTCAGATCAGTAAAAAACTAATCTAGGATTCTTTCCCTAGATTTGAGTATTCTTGAGATAAGTTTATTTTGAATTCTTGAGTTTCTATATTGTTATTGAGATCCTTGAGTTGATTTGTTCATGTCTATATTTCAGCATGAACCCTATTTTGTGTTATAAATTTTGAACAACTTTTTTTAAATCCAACACTTGAGTTCTTAAACTGAGTTTTGAGAGAGTAAAGATGAGTTCTGAGAAAAGAGTTCCTAAAACATGATTAGTGTGACAATCGAGTATGCCATCAATGTTTAAGCAATATGATATCTAGATATACCATCAATGTTTATGCAGTATGACTTCCCGAGTCATTAATGATCATCTTATAATATGATTTTGAAATGATTTTGAGAATGACTTTTCAAGTATGAGTATAAGGGGACTACGTATTCCCAGAGGCATCAATTTTTTACATTGATAAAAGAGAAACTGAGATTTCTAAATGAGTTATGAGTTCAGAAGTTATTTGAAAAGTAGTTACCTCTTTTAAGAGGGATAGTTTGAGAAATTATCTCAAATCAGAGGAAGAGTTATGTTTTTTTACATAGGAGCATGAGTATATATTATTGGGAGTATTATTGAGCACCGATATGGGAAAGAGTTCAAACAACTCGCGGTCCCCATAAACCATGTATGCCAACATGGGTACCTTTTTAGATGATTCCTTATTGGTTTTTAAGAATAGCTTAGTGGATCCACTTAGTTGAGAAGTCCTATATCCTGGCAAGGTATAGGAAAGTTCTTGAGGCGTGGAAGAGATGATGCATCATCACGTAGCTCATAGTGATGGTTGCCAGTTAGAGTATCTCCCAATAGAATTAAAGTGTATTCTTATATATCACTTATTATGTTGAGTTCAAAGATGAGAAAGTATTTTGTGAAGCTTTAAATAGTTTAACTCTTTTATTCATTTACATTCAGCTTGGGCACATTGTTTTCTATTGCAATCCTTTCTTTCAGTTATTTCTTATTCAGCCATATAACATACTTGTACATTCGATGTACTGATGTCATTCGATATGCATCTTTTAATGATGCAGATACAGGTTTATAAGATCCTTAACATGATTCTATTGAGATCACTTCATCCGCTCGTCTTCTTATGAGTGAGACCTCCTTGCATTCGGAGTACTCCAATTTAATAAGTTGTTAGTAGTAGTTCTTTTGAGGAGTCGTGGGTTTTGTCCCAACACTCATCTTTGTATCGTAGAGGATTCACAGATGAAAATTTTGGTAAGTCTTTCGGTTTCATATATTTTATTTAAAACTTAGGTTTCATACTCAGTATATTCAACAAAGTTTTGAGATTCAGTAAACTTTTTGTAAATGTTTCTTTCAATTTGATGTTTATATATGTTTGAGTTAGTCTTCCGCTTGTAGTAAGCCAGGATGGGGGTTTTCTTTGGGGCCAATAATGGTTCTCGAGTGTCGTCCACGTCCAGGGTGTAGGCTCAAGTTGTGACATAGATCATCTATACCTACTCCATCATCAACTAGTGTATCTGCACCAAGGAACAAGATTTACCACCAAAATTAGAATTTCGGAGATCAACCTACTCGATCTCAAGGTAGTGTGGCATAAGGGGTTACTTGGACCTCGACATGTGCTAAGTGTGGTAGGAACCACCCAGAAGTGTGTCATGATGGCTCCAATCTTCAAGTATGGTCAGACAAGTCATTTTATAAGAGAGTGCCCTAAGAACAGGTAGGGTAATGGGGGAAACAGAGCCCCATCTTGTTCAGTGGATCTAGCAGATAGAGCTTCTCCAAGAGGAGCTAATTTAGGGATAGGCGGAGGAGCAAACTGTTTGTATGCTATGGCTAGTCTCTAGTATCAGGAGAACTCGCCAGATGTTGTCAGTAGTATGCTTAAATTCATTCTATTGATGTTTATGCCTTACTTGATCCAGATGTGAGTTTATCTTTTGTGACTAGCCATGAGGTTCGGCATTTCCCTGAACAAATTCTTGAACCCTTCAATGTTTCCACACCTGTTGGTGAGTCTATCTTATCAAAAAGAGTTATCATGATTATAATTGCACCATCTTTGTTTATCACAAAGACACTATGGCAGACTTAGTTGAGCTAGACATGGTCGGTTTTGATGTCATTCTAAGTATGGACTGGCTTCATGCTTGTTTTGCCTCAGCCAATTGTAGAAATCGAGTGATCAAGTTTCAGTTTCCTAATGAGCTAGTTTTAGAGTGGATGAGTAGTTCAGTAGTGCCTAAGGGTCGTTTCATTTCATACCGTAAGGCCAAAAAGTTCATTTCTAAGGGTGCATCTATCACCTAGTCTGAGTGAATGACTCTAGTGTTGAAACACCGCCTATCTAGTCAGTTCCAATTGTGAGTGAGTTTCTAGAGGTCTTTCTAAATGATCTGTCCACAGTCCCTCCTGAGAGAGAAATAGACTTCGGAATAGATATTATTTCAGATACTCAACCCATTTCTATTCCGCCATATAGAATGGCTCCAACTGAGTTAAAAGAGCAGTGGAGAGATCTTCTTGATAAGGGTTTCATCCGACCAATTATCTCACCTTGGGGCACTCCAGTCTTATTCGTCATAAAGAAAGATGGTTCCCTTAGGATGTGTATCGATTACCACCAGTTGAACAAGGTCACCATAAAGAATAAGTATCCCCTTATGGGAATCAATGACATTTTCGACCAACTTCAAGGTGCAACTTTCTTCTCTAAGATATACCTCAGATCTGGCTATCATCAGTTGAAAGTGAGAGAAAGTGACATCGCGAAGAAAGCATTCAGAACCAGTTATGGTCATTATGAGTTCCTTGTTATGTTCTTTTGCTTGAATAACGCTCCTACAACATTCATGAATCTTATGAAAAGTGTATTTAAGTCATATATGGATATGTTGGTTATTGTATTCATCGATGACAAGCTGATCTACTTAAGAATGAGGAGGATCATGCTAATTATCTCGGAATAGTCCTCCAAACTCTTAAAGATTGAGAGTTATATGCCACATTTTCTAAATGGGATTTCTGGCTTGAACCTATGGAATTCTTAGGACACATTGTGTTTGGTGAAGAAATTCGAGTCGACACTCGGAAGATTGAGGCAATGCAGAATTGGCCCACCTCCCCAACTGATATAAAGAGTTTCTTGGGATTGACTGGTTACTACAAAAGGTTCATCGAGAGTTTTTCATCTATTTTTTCCATGTTGACTGAATTAAAAATAACTAAGTTTCAAAAATCTGAAACTTGTGAGCAAAGCTTTTAAGAATTGAAAACTCGGTTAACTAGTACTTCGATGTTGAACCTACCAGAGGGTACAAAGGGTTTTTTCATCTATTGTGTTGCATCCAGAGTGGGGCTTGGTTTTGTGTTGATGCAGAAAGGTAAGGTAATAGCCTATGCCTCCAAGCAACTTAAGATTCATGAGAGGAGCTACATGACTCGTGATCTCAAGTTGGCAGTAGTAGTTTTTTCTCTTAAGATATGGAGCCACTACCTCTATGGCATTCATGTGGATGTGTTCACTAACCACTAGAGTCTCCAGTATGTTTTCAGTCAGAAGGAGCTTAATCTCAGGAAAAAAAAGATGGTTAGAGCTGCTCAAGGATTACGATATGAGTATCCTCTATCACCCAAGTAAGGCTAATATGTTATTGAGTCTTTGAGAAGGTTGTCCATGGGCAGTACTACCCATGTTAAGGAATGCAAGAAAGAATTGGCTAAGGAAGTTCATAGACTTGCACATTTTGGAGTCCGTTTGTTAGATTCCAATGAAGGTGGAGGTGTTGCGATGAATGGGGAAAAATCATCATTACTGTAAGAAAAACAAGACAAAGACCCCATCTTACTTGAACTAGAGGAAAATGTTCATAAGTAGAAGGTGATGGATTTTGGACAAGGGGGAGATGATGTGTTGAGATATCAAGGTAGATTGTGTGTTCCAAAGGTAAATAAGCTCCAAGAGAGGATCACAACAAAGGCTCATAGTTCCAAATATTTTATCCATCTCGGTTCCACAAAGATGTACCATGACTTGAGAGAAGTCTATTGGTGGAATAGTATGAAGAAGTGTATTATAGATTTTGTTGCTAAGTACCCAAACTGCCAGCAAGTCAAGGTGGAACACCAAAGGCCATGTGGTGTTGCTTAGAACATAGCTCTTCTGGAATGGAAGTGGGAGATGATCAATATGGAATCCATTACTGGATATCCATGATCTTGCATGTATTATGATTCGATTTGGGTGATTATAGATCGGATGACTAAATCAGCCCATTTCTCATCAGTAAAGACTACAAATTCATCATAAGAATATGCAACTTTATACATACGTGAGATAGGACAACTTCATGGATTCCTGTTGTCCATATTTCAGATAGGTTTTCTCAATTCACCGCTCAATTTTAGAAGGTTTTTGCAAAAAGGTTTGGCTTTGAATGTAAACCTTGGTACTTCTTTTCATCTTCAGACAGATGGTCAAGCAGAGCGCACTATTCATACTTTAGAGGATATGTTGAGAGCATGTGTGTTGGATTTCAAAGGGAATTGGGATGACTAATTGCCTCTTATAGATTTTGCATACAATAACAGCTATCACTCTAGTATTCAGATGGCTCCTTATAAAGCTCTTTATGGGCAAAGGTGTAGATCTCCTATTGGCTGGTTTAAGGTTGGTGAAGCTGAGTTGATAGGACTAGACTTAATTCATCAATCCATGGAGAAGGTTAAAATAATCCAAGAGAGGTTGAAAACAACATAGAGCCATAAGAAAACCTACACAGATGTTAGAAGGACAGACTTGGAGTTTGAGGTTAATGATTGGGTTTATTTGAAGGTTTCACCTATGAAGGGTGTCAAGAGACTTGGTAAGAAGGGAAAGCTCAGTCCCCGATACATTGGTCCTTACAGAATATCCAAGAGAGTTAGAAATGTAGCTTTTGAGTTGGAGCTACCATCAGAGTTAGCAGCAGTCCATCCGGTATTTCATATCTCTATGCTAAAGAAGCATTTGGGTAATCCTTCACTTCTTTTCCCTACCAAAAATATTGGTATAAAGGACAGTCTATCTTATGAGGAGGTTCCCATTCAGATTTTTTATCATCAGGTTCGCAAGTTGAGAACCAAAGAGGTTGCATCTGTCAAGGTCTTATGAATAAATCAGTTTGTTTTGGAGGCAACATGGGAGCTGAGGAGGTTATGAAGACTAGATACCTTCATCTCTTTTCCACCAATTTGGTTCTAGTCCAAGGTATTAACTCTTCCTAAATTACTCATTCAATTCAGTCTCTCCTTCACTATTTTGAGTTCATGTGTTTTATGTGTAATTTGAATTAAATTGGGTTGTTAAACATTTCCCTACCCTCTTCATGCTCAATTCATCCATCATTCAAACACGAATGATTCCAATAGGGAGATTTTATAACACCTTAAAAATTTCTTAAAATCTTCCGGGTGATTCTTAAATTGTTCATATGTGTAAAGGTCATATTTTTGGTGCTCAAACGGATTTGGATATGACTTATGGTCACAAGAACCCCTTATCAAAAAGTTGAGTTGAAAGCTTCATTATCGATTAAGTTTTGACATAAGATTCTACTTAGGTCAACTTTTAATGATCATATCTCCCAGCACAGAATGAAGTAGATGGCCCATGACCTATTAAATTGAATATGTTTGAGTTCTCTTTACAACTCCACCAGGCTTGCCTCATTTCAAGTTTGGAGTAAAAAGTTATGGCCATTTTATCAGAGACTATCATATTAGAGTTTTTTGAGTCTGTGAACGATGGATCCAACCTACAGTCAATATATTGAACTATGACCTGTATTGTAAAACTGTCGAAAACTTCAGAAAGTCTGAATTTTGGGATCCAATTCCTAAGGATCCATTCTAAGGGCAGTAAGAACTACTACGAGTCGTCGTTAACACTCATAGAATGAACTTTTGAACCCAAAAATTCAATAGAAATTCCAAGATGGGATCTACGGTCCGTAGAACAAACCACGAATCATAGATAGACCTGTAAAAAGTCTCTCATCAGTTTTAAAGAGGGGTAGTTTGGTCTTTTTCCACCCCTTCTAAGCCTAAATCACAACCCTTTTCACCTAATTAAGGGTCTAAACAATGTTAAAACATTATTTTACATTCTTTAACACTTCAAAGGCTTGGAGCAATGATTCATGAGGAGAAGCGTTAGGGTATTCTATTGTTCTTCGAGTTTCGTCAATTTCGCCAAGAACTTTATTCTTCTCATGTATGTAAGGATATCATAGTGATAGATTGAATTCGTACTTACTCCCTACATCTACTTTCTATTAGTAAAAGGGTAATCTATGGTTCCATCTTTAGTTTTAAGAATTTTTTAGATGAGTTGTTGAATTCTAATTTGCTATTCCTAATTTTTGAGTTGCTTTATATTATGCATTGAGAATTTTGAGTTTATTGTTCATGACTATTTTTCAAAATGAGTATTCATTGAGTTATTGTTGAGAATATTTTTAACCAAACATTTGTCTTAAATAGATTTTATGAGAAATTAAAGAGAACTTTTGAGTATAGTTTAAAGGGAAAAAGGATGAATTTACCTCCGAACTTTGATAAATGGTACGTCTATGCCCTCTGTTATACTTTGGGTCCATCTTTGTCCCTGCCGTCCAATTATCGGTACACACATGCCCCTCTCACTAACGGCCCCCTCATCATGTACACGTGTCGTAATCCTAATCAACTACCCGTTTGACCATTATTTTTAACCCATAAACTAACCACCCGCTCCATAACCCATACCCACCCAATTCACTCTAAAATTGAGATGGCCCTTGAAGCTTTGAATTCTCCAACTGGTACTTCAAATCCGCAGAGGTTTCAATTTGAGAGCAAAGGTCAGCAGCAGCTTCAGTACCTTGAGAATTGAACTAAAAGGAAGAGATCTAAAAGGTCACGGAGTATGGATCGCCAGCCGACTGAAGAGGAATATTTGGCGCTTTGTATGATTATGCTTGCGCGGAGCGATGGATCTGTTAATCAGGTACGATCTCTACCACCGTCGGTGCCAGTGATGAAAATCCACACGCCGTCGGAGAAGATTGAGGAGAAGATGTTGTATAAGTGTTCGGTTTGTGGTAAGGGATTTGGATCTTATCAA